>PVKE010003954.1:0-68125 GCA_004027555.1 Craseonycteris thonglongyai
AAAAAAAAAAAAAAAAAAAAAAAGAATCGCAGACAACTGACTGAATATAAAGCATTTCTAGAATAATACATTGTACAAATTGCAGTAAATAATAAATATTCACACAGTAAATATATTCTGTATATAAACATTCAGCCTTATCGCAACCTAAACAGATCTCCGGTCGCCAGCATTTCAGTGAAATCTGATATAACGGGCCAAGCGATAAGCAAGACAAAATAGCCTGGGCACTTAATGTGTTAAACAGAGCTACCATATGACCCAGCAATTCTACTTCTAGGCGTATACCCAAGAAAATTGAAAATATATGGTCACATAAAAACCTGTACACAAATGTTCATAGCAATGTTATTCAGAATAGCCCCAAACTGGAAACAATACACATTTATCAGTTGCTGAGTAGATAAACAAAATGTAGTATGTCCATATAAGGAGATATTCAGCCATAAAAAGGAATGAAGTGTTGATTCATACTATAACATGGATTAACCTGTAAAACATTGTGCTAAGTGAAAGAAGGCAGAAATAAAAGGACACCACATATTGTATGATTTCATCATTATGAAATGTCCAGAATAGGCAAATCTATATAGAAGGAAAGTAGATTCATGGTTGCCTGGGGCTGGGAGGGAGGGAGGGAGGAATGGGTAGGAGATTTCTTTTTGAGGTGAAGATGTTCTAAAATGAGATATCAGTAATGACTGCACAATACTGACTACACTAAAACCCACTAAATTGTGTACTTTAAAATGGTATGTGAATTATAGCAATAAATACGTTAATTGAATTGAGTATTAGATTTTATTTTTTAATTAAACTGAAATTAAATATTCCATTCTCAGTTGTATTAGACACAATACACATGCTCAATAGATATTAGGAGTCCTCTTGCTCCTTTTTCTTCAGAACAGGAGTTAATATTGAATCAAAGGTTTGTGGGCTTTAGTTGTTGGCATGTAACTATAAATGTTTTCTGACTCAGCCTTATAAGTTTTTTTTGGTAATGGGAGTTGAGAATAAGAGTAAAATAAAAATCTCAGAACTATAGATTGGCTAATGACAGGCCATGTGTTTTTAAAAGTGTGCTCTAAACATTTCTTAAGCTAAAAAATTACATTGAATAGCTTATAAGAAAATCTGAAATAAAGGGAAAATGTTAGCCATGATGTTAGATAGATATAGCTGTTCACTTACGTCTTCCATTTGTTTCCTAATAAACTTTCTCGTCTTCTGTAGACTTGTGTTATCCATGGATGATGAGCTAGTATCAGATCAGATCTAGTATCCAAGTAACTAGATGGACTTGGAAATTTCTTCAAAAACAGATTTCCAAGACCAGTCTTGGGAATTCCGATTCAGTAAGCCTGGGAAAGGCCTTGGGTGTCTTTATTTTTAACAATCTTCCAAATTGATTTTGAGCATTGCCATGTTTGGGAACTATATAACCTTAGATTCGCTATTCTCCAATTCCTGACAAATGAAAAATATTTTTTACCTGTCTGTTAGGTTGTTGTGCTGAGCTAATGAATCCCATAAGATATGTGAACAGATGGTTGTGAACTTTTAAAGTAAAATGACATAAATATGGTACAAAATTTGTCACAGAGTGAGTTTGCTGCACGCCTTAATAAGATGGAAGTGGAACGTCAGAATTTGGCAGAAGCAGTTACTCTGGCAGAAAGAAAATGCTCAGATGAGAAGAAGAAAGTTGATGAGCTGCAGCAGCAAGTCAAGGTGTGCAAGTCCAACTTAGAGTCCTCCAAGCAGGAATTAATTGACTACAAGCAGAAAGCTACTAGGATACTCCAGGTAAGCACGGAACGTGCACGTTTGAGTGTTTTCGTTATGCCCATTGATGGAGAGATACTTTGAGGCTTTGTGTAGATCTGAGATGATTTTTTCATGTTTAACTAGGTTAGCTCACTTCAGGTGCCTTATTCTACTTATAAATAGTATAAAAAGGATGACATAACTCTTATTTCTACCACTTTTTTCTTTTTATTTAAAATCCATTCTGTCGCTACCTAGTTCAGCTATTTAGCCTATCTCCTTAATCACTGTGAGAATTTAGTTGTTTTATTCTTCATTGTTGATCCTCTATTGAATTTTCTAGAGCAATTAGTCTAGGCCTCATCCAGTTCTCAGAATTGCCTCATCCAGCTTTTCTCCCGCTCCCTTGATCTAAAGTGACCTGACCTTCTTTACTAAAAAAGACGGCAGTCAGCTAATGTAGTTTTCAACTTCTCTTTTCTTTGTTTCTCATATCAGAGGGAAATCATGTCCTTTCATTTTTTTTTTTCCTAGGATAATTTTTCTGACTGTGCGTTGGTTCCATCTCTACCCAGCTCATTTAAGCCCTTTCTCCCCAAGTCTGTCATCTCCCTCTGTCTTTCTCTCTGTTGCCCTCTCCTGGCTCAGCCTACTCAAAGAGCACATGCTTGCTTAGTGTAAGAACAAAAAATACAAAAACAAAACAAAAAATGAGATCTTGGAATGCCTGCCTGGGAAAAATATAATCCTTCTGGCTTTTTTGACAACTTTGCTCCATTTCCTTGTCCTCCTTTCTTTCAATGTCATATTTATTGGTATTGTTGTATATATATTCTGTCTTCATTTTAGAACTGTTAACTTTAACTCCTTAATGTAATTCCTGTCCCCACTACTTTTCTGAAAGTGTCTTCTCAAAAGTCTCAATGACCTTATTATATATTTACTGTCCATTTTCTAGTTTCCATCCCCATTGATTTTGATAGAGCTTTGTCTAACTGTTAACTCTCCTACCTTCTTCAAAGTCTTGCCTTCCAGTGCCACTCACACTGCCTCAGCTCTTTGTCCTCTCTTACTGTTTCTGTCTGTTGGGCCCTCTTCCCAACCTTCAAAGAGGAAGAGTCCTCTCAAATTCTGTTTTAAATCCTCTCTTGTTCTTTATTACTATGCATTATCATATACTGACTCTGCTTCTATCTGTTACCTTGATGTGATTTTAGCATGTCTCCACCCCTAACTTCCTGACCTGTTTCTAAATGCCTGCCATGCTTCTCTACCAGCGATGTCTCAGCCTCCAAACCAGCTTCTTCAGTCTCCCATTTCACTAAATATTACTACCATCTTCCCAAATAGTAGAGCTTGAAACCACATTGTCATTTTGATTCCACCTACCGTATTTTCCGGCATATAAGACGACCGGGCATATAAGACAACCCCGTAATTTTACAGTTAAAACATAGGTTTAGGCCTATATTCACTGTATAAGACTACAGCCTCGGAAAATACGGTATTTTTTTACCCTCCACCTCCTGGTTAGAAACACTACCTTCATGAAATCACATATCCATCTCTTCCAAACTCTTCTAATTATTTTTGTTGTATCACTCTTGATTTGTCAATTCATTTAAAAGATACTTATTGAGCACTGAACTATTCACTGTGCTATGGTAAGTGTTAAGGATACACTTAAAAGAGTGTTCAGTTCAGTGGAAAGACACTGCTATAATTGATTTGATGATGTTATCTATGCAGTAAATCCTAAAATCTGCCTGGGGATTTTGGTGATCACTGGAGATGATGTATAAAGAGGAACTTGAAGGATGAATAGGAAGATTGTGGTGGGGAAGAGACTTCAAATAGAACAGCCTGTGCCAGAGCAAAGAGGGTGTGAGGAACATGACATATTTAGTGGTGTGCAGCTAGTTCCCTATTGCTGGAGCATAAACTATTAGAGATTAAGAGATGGGAGGTAAAACTCAGTGACAAGCAGAAGCCAGATCATGGAGGACCTTGCATGCCATGCAGAGGAATTTTTTATTTAATCTTATACATGGGTGATGGGGGTGGGCGGTTAGAGAATTTGAGCAGCATGTAAGAACTATGGCAGTGATGAGGAGGTCAGGAGAGAGTTGGAACTCTGTCTTGTTTATCAAACCCCCAGGACAGTGCCTGGCCCTTAGAAGGTACTCAGTGAATAGACGGTAAAGAGGCAAATACCAAAAATAACGGTAAGAAATAATGAGGACTTGATCTAAGCTTATGACAGTGATGGAGGACAGCTCAGAGAAATGTCAGAGGCAGAATATATGAAGCTTGGATATTTAATTGGAGTAAGGGGGAAATGGCAAATGGCAAATCTAGGATGGCTCCTGGTTTCTAGTTGGAATGTATCAGTGATGTTCCCTGTAGTAAAGGAAATACAGGAAAGACAGCAGACTGGGGTTGATGGAGACTATGACAAGTTATGGTGAGTTTTCAGAATTGATGTGACTTTGTGGTGAATTTTTCAGGAAGGCAATCAAAAATACAGGACTGAAGTTTAGCAGAGGGTTCTAGGTATTAGCCATGTGGGGGGAGATAAACAAGGGCTGTCCAGAAAAAATCAGCCATTGTCAATATAACAAGAATGATTACATGGCTGATACTTTCCAGACAGCCCTCGTATATAAAATCATGTTTATTGTAGAAAATTTTAAAAATACAGAAAAGTTTGAAGAAGTCACCCATAATCCTACCATATAGAAAGGAAACACTATTTTTGATGGACAGTGACTTTCAAATATGTCTGTGTAAGATGAAAGAGTTGATGTCCTTATTACTAGCCTACAATTATAGCACTTTTTAAACTAATCTTCCCATGTCATATCTCTTCTTCCAATGCATCCTTTATACCAGGAGTTGGCAATTTTTTTCTGTAAAGGGCCAAATAGTACATACTTCATTCAGGCTTTGCGGGCTATATGTAGTCTCCATCACACACACATATTTTTTTTTTACAAATTTTTTAAAGATTTATTTTATTGTTTGAGAGAAGATGAAAGAGAGAGAGAGGCAGAGAGAAGGGGAAAGGTCCCAGAGCAATCTCCATAGTTGTACATCATTAATTTTTTTTTTTTTTTTTTTTTGACATGGTTTCATTCCACACAGGTGGATGTGGGGCTTCTCGGGGCAGAACTGAATTAGGGGCCTGCCTCATGGGAGGTGAGAACCTTTGCTCCCATCCTGGCAGTTACCAATTTGTGCGCCACAGTTCAGCATGTGGGTTTGCATGGGCCAGGTTCGGGATTCAACCCCTAGACCTCGCAGTTTCAAGGCAAGCGCTCAATCTCTTGAGCTATCCTGACATCCCTTACTTTTTTACAATTCGTTAAAAATGCAAAAGCCATTCTTAGGGGAAGCCATGATGGCTCAGTGGTTTAATTAAGCACTCCCTTTGCAGCGCTGGGGACCAAGGATCGAATTCCGGCCCCAGCCTGTGCGGACCCATATGCTGAACTGGGGAGTGCCCCCAGTTCAGTTCTCACAGGGATGAGACACCGCGCCCACCTGTGGAATGAAACTATGTGGAAAAACCAATGATGTGCAACTATGGAAACTATTCTGGGCCCTCCCCCTTCTCTCTGTCTCTGTCTCTGTATCTCTCTCTGTCAAAAACAATAAAAATAAATCTTAAAAAAAAACCAGAAAACCATTCTTAGCTTGTAGACTGTACAAAAATAGGCCACGGGCCATTTCTAGCCTATTGACCGGAGTTTGAGGACACCTGCTTTATACCACTGCCAGAGCAGCCCTTCTAAAATGCACTTCTAGTCATACCGCTTTCTTGTCTACTTTTTATTCATTTGTATTAACCCGCCAAATAAAATTCAAACATTTCAGTCTGGCATCTGAAACCCCCACAAATTGGTCCCAACATACTATCTGAGTACCTCTCACAATACATTCTTGCAGGCCTTCATGTATTTTTATGCTTTGCCCTCTGTTTTCTCTATAATTGTTAAAATGCTAGCCATTTTTCAGGATGAGCACAACTGCTACGATATCTTTCAAGGAAAGCCTTCGGTTCCCCAGAAGTGGTTTCTCCTCCTCAGAACTCTTCAAGTGATCTTACCATGTCTTTATCTCAACTTGTGTTTATTTCCCTCTGAGGATAGTTGTAACTTCCCTTTCAGTTTTTAAAGCAGAGGGTACTTTCTAGAGTGAGAGACATTACTTTTGTTACACAGAACACTTAGCACAGTGCCATAGGTGTTCCATAAGTACTTATTGAGTGAATTGTGATGAGAAAAATAAACATTAGAAAGGATGAGAAGAAAATACGAGAAAAATCTTCTTAATAATAAGTTTTCAACAATAACATAGTTCTGGGGACTAAATTCCATGGACATTGTATAGCATGGCTCTGTTGCATTTTTATCCTAATGGATGTAACAGTCTTATAGGCTTTCTTTGATAGGAATATAATTAGAACATTTCCCTACTGGTTTACTTGGTATATGTTAGATACTATTCAATATACAAGCTAATCTCTGCTTTGCTTAAAAATATTTTTTTTTTTCTTATATAATAGTCTAAAGAAAAATTAATTAACAGCTTAAAGGAGGGATCTGGTTTTGAAGGCCTAGATAGCAGTACTGCTAATAGCATGGAGCTAGAAGAACTTCGGCATGAAAAGGAGATGCAAAGGGAAGAAATACAGAAGCTGATGGGTCAGGTACAGCAGCTGCGATCTGAATTACAGGTAAGATTCATTATAGTTCACTTTGCAGAGAGCCATTTACCCCCAGTTATTAGCAGTTTCAGAGGTGCCAGGTTCTGTATTTGCGGGGAAGCGTATTAGTGAAATAACATGTGACACTTCTGTTGGAATAATAGTCACTATGGGAGTGAATCTGAAGCAATAGGTTTCTTGTCCATTGATTGGCTATAAAGTTATGTGAATAATAAATATAGGTAATGATAACCAGTTTTATTCATTCAACAGATATCTACCAAGGCCTGCCATGTGCTAGGCATCTTCTAGGCTTGGAGTTATAACAGGAAACCAGGTGGACTCTTCATACTTAGGATTTTACAATCTAGTGATTAAAAGCAAATTAGATTTAGGCTTGTCTATATAACTGGAATGTTTTCTGATAATAAAATGTGCTCAGGGGTGGTCTTTTAATGAGAGTTTCATGCATAATGTTATATAGTTTATTTGTATTTTTTATATTTAATCTAAGAATAAATTGAGCCATTAATTTAGATTAAACAAAAATATTGATATCATAGGAGGAGACTGAGGATAAGAAAAGATGAAGTACAATGTTTTTTTTAAAAAAAAAACAAAACATTTTGCAAAGTATATTCATCCATGCATTAATTCAGTAAATTACTGACTTATAAGACATTCACAAACTACAAAGGTAACTATGGAAGTTGTGAGAATAGGCAAGCTTGTCTGGAGCATAGGCTAGAATGTCAGATCTGGGTATAAATCCCATCTGGGGCACTAATAGGTATGTTACCTTGCACAAGGCAGTTAATCTCACTGAGCCTCAGTTTTCTCATCTGTACAATACAGATGAACAAAGGTTCTCTTGAGGATAAGGGATATGTGTACATAGGCCCCTAGTAAATAATAACTCCTGTTATTTCTGGATTTTTTTTTCTTATTGGCCAAGTGGAAGAACTGGTAAAGGCTATAAAGTAGAGTTTTTTTCCTGTAAATAATTTTGAATTCCAAAGAATTTGGTCCCATGAACTTACAAAGTGAGTAGGTACTAAAATTACTCATATCTGTCTTTTGGGTGAGATTATAAAAAATATTATTTGTTTTATTTAATATCTCATCTTTATACCCCAGCATCACTGATGACATTGACCCAATTTCTTAACCCTTTCTCGAGAAGTTTATGAAATCTATGCTGAAGTTGTAGTAGTAGATCTAGCAAAATGGGAGAATTGTTAATAATTATAATCGCTGTCATTTACTGAGCACTTATGTGCTAGGCACTGCACTGTGCTCTCAACATATATCCTTTCCTTTATTCCTCACCATGACCCTGTAAGGGAAATGGTATAGTTTCATTTTATAGTTTGAAGAAATTTAGGCACGGAGAAGGGAAAGTAACTTCTCGTGACCAGTAAAGTGGCAGTGCTAGTATTGGATCCTTTTGTCTGATTCTAGAACATGTGTTCTTAACCACTGTACATACTTCCTGCCTCTCAGGAATTCATCTGATTTAGTCAAATTCATGACAAAGATTAGTGTACCTTCTAACCCTGAGAACTCAGTGGTAGGGGAAATAATTGTACTTATTGCTATCTTCTCTAAATCCACAGAGTTTTATAAATATAGAGTATTACACTGTGATTATGTGAGAATATCATTAATCTTCATTTCTTTCAAATAGTATGTGAATGGAGATGAGTATAAAACAATGTATCGAAAGATAAAAATAAATAAGGTTCTGATTTTAATCCATATGGTACTATATGGATGGACTTATATTTAACACATATAGGGAAAAATAAAGAAACCGAGAGTTAATGTTCTTTGCTACTAGTAGATTTTACTAGAAATGCAGAAGTTGGTTTTTGAGTTTGAAGAACTGAGAAAGTAACACCAAGTGAAGAAGCTAGAGTAAGAAATATGGGAAAATATAAAAACATAATAGTAGTAAAGCTAAAAAAAATACTATGCTCTCCTCTGGTGATATAAGAGGAGAGTTTTATTTTTACTGCCTGTTGGTGACATGTGCACACACAAAAGCTAATTACATAACCTGCAATTACGGGAAGTCCTTTTGATGTGATAGTTCCGTGTTTGAAATCGTTAGCTTTTCAGTAAAGGTATAACTCTCCCAGTGAGCCACACTGTCTGCTCACACTCCTTAAACCCAGTGGTATAGCTGCTCAGCAGCTGGTCATTTCTCTCACCGTTGGCCATATTACATAATGAAGTGTCAGTGTACCTGCTCCTTTTAGGCTGAGACCCTGCCTCGTTCATCCTTACCCCTCCAGTGCCTGCTGAGCCCAGTTCATGGTACATAATGATTGCTCAGTAAATGTTGAACTGAACAGTTAATGACTGCTTTCACAAATAAGATGTGTTTGTTTTATTTTTTAGGACATGGAGGCTCAGCAGGTTAGTGAAGCAGAATCAGCAAGAGAACAGTTACAAGATCTGCAAGACCAAATAGCTGGATATAAAGCATCCAAGCAAGAACTAGAGGCAGAATTGGACCGACAGAAGCAGGTGAGGAGACTGCCAGCTATCATAGGAGGAGACTTCCCAGTAAAGCAGCTTACTGACGTGCTTATGGGATGGGCTCAGAGAGCTCATGGTGAACAGAACCCAGGTCTCTCCTCTCTTACTACCATCCCTTATTACACTCCTGTCAGTTTATTTTAATAGATGAAAAATAGAGGCACAGTGGTTATGGGACTTAACCTAATATCACACAACTAATTAGAGAATAGAAGAGAACCCATGATGCCTGTCCCAGAACTTTTCCTACTACCCTTTGTGTATTATATTGTATTTTATATCCTTGTCGGAGTATATATATTATAGAAAACTTAAAAACATCAGTTGATTTTTATATTTTATTACATTTGTATTTTCTAGAAATAAGAGTAAAAATTAATAGAAATATAAATACAAGATTACTGCTCTTTATGTTTGAGAAAAAGTGCTTATATAAACTGTGCTCACAAATGTTTAAGATTATTTTTCATTGTTCAACTGGCAGTTGTCTGCTCCCCAAGCCAATTTATTTTACTTAATATACTCATATAATAGTTTCAGCATTAACACAGTTAAACATGTTGAAAGCCACCATTTCAGAATAAGAGTCTATCTAATATTAATAACATCTATAATTTACTGAATAACAACATTTAATTTACGTTATCTTATTTCATTCTCACAATAAAATCACTATTTTCTTTGTTTTACAGAAGAGAATACTGCTCTTCTAGCTTTGCATATTTATATTCTTTCAGGATTTTTTTTTTCATTAGAATTTATCATTTCTGAAACTGGTTCTGTTCTCAAAGAAATGTGTGTTTTTATTATGAAAGTAGCACTGAAATCTGTTTCCTGTGTAGGAAGAGTAGCAGCCTGCAGGGTACATCATAGGCTGTCTTAATTTAATTATAAGATTGTCTTTTCAGAAATTGCATTTTAATTTATTCAAGGAGCTATTATATATTTAAAGGCAAAAATTTGATGTTCTTGATGGTTAGTGAGATAATTTTCATTTTATTATGGCAGATGGTTTTAACCACATTTACTTTCAGTGCCATTTTTTTTTTAATGAGGGAGTTAAGTAGAGGAAAGTGGTGCTAAATGTAGCTATAAACCATTTAGTAATCAGATGTTCCAGATGTTAAGTACTTAATCTTGGGATTAAATGTCCTGTAGTGCTCTATCAGTTTAAGTAATTTCAGCCTTAAATTTTATGCTATCATAGATCTTAAGAAATTAGACAGACCTTCTGTACATTATATTCTCCTTCCCTAATTAACTTTCCTCATTTTCTCTTTTCTCACTCATCTCAATTTTTTTTAGTCTGTGAAATGAACAGATTGAATTAAATGTCTTAAGTAGTCTCTAGCTGTTTACATCTTCATGTAGCTCCCTCTACTTACTTTGTCAGCATAGTTAAGCACAATGCTTTTTTTAAATTGATGTATAATTAACATGCAATATCCTATTTTAGGTGTACATCCTAGTGATTTGATATTTTTATACGTTATGAAATGATCCTCATATAAAGTCTAGTTACTGTCTGTTACCATACAAAGTTATTACAATATTATTGACTTTATCCCTGTGCAGCGTAATGCTTTTGAAGGTACTTTGCTAATTAGTCACTCTCTCTTCCCTGGAATATGATTTGTTCTTAAATTCCAACATGGCTCCAACTGGTGATATCTATTGTACAGATTAGCATTAGGGCAGTTGTTAGTAAATCTAGAGGTACCTCTTTTTTTCTCTCTCATAGTGCTGTAGGAATGCAAGATGGTACAGGTATATTGAAAACAACTCAAGAAACAATTTGTAGGAAGTGTACGTCTTCCTTAAAGTTAGACACATACTTATAGGATCCACCAGTTCTGTTCCTACATATCTACCCAAGAGAAATGAAAGCATATGACCACATAAAGGCTTGTGCTTGGATATTCATATACAGATTGACACACCATGCTGAAGTATTAACTTTTCATCAGACCCACTGGAGTTTGTTTATTCATTCATTATTTACTCATCACATATTGATTGAGTGCCTACGATGGGTCATGCACTGTTTTAGGTATTGTTTTAACTTTGTTTTGTGCCTCATTATGTAGGAATTCCGCTACGTAGAAGAAGATATGTATCGAACGAAGAACACATTGCAAAGCAGAATTAAAGATCGAGAAGAAGAAATTCAAAAACTCAGGAATCAGGTATGTAGTGGCATTCACAGCTTAGGAAAAGATACCATTGTAAAGCTACATTTTAAAAGAATACAGTAAGACCTTCCTTTCCCATATTTTCACTTCAGTTCTGTTTCAAGTAGTGAGATGTTATTTTCAGCCTAATACAGAGCTTTCATCTAGTCCGTTTGAATCTGCACTTCCTATTTTTTATGGCTTGCTTCTTATAGAAGTAGCTTGTAGTCAGTCACTCAAGTAGATGTGAATTACCCCAACCTTTTGTACCTTCTAACTACAGTGGTGGTTGTGCTGATTGCCAGTTCCATAATTGTGGTTTCTTTTCTGAGAAAAATGCAATGAGGGGAAGCCAGGATGGCTCAGCAGGTTGAGTGCTCACTTTGCAGCCCTGGGGACCGAGGATCGAATTCCAGCCCTGGCCTGTGCAGACCCATATGCTGAACTGGGGTGTGCTTCCCATGCGGGAGGCCTCCAGTTCGGTTCTCACCCCCTGGTTCGGCCCCTGGCTCGAGGGGGCATGCCTCCCACGCAGGAGGCATCTGCCCACCTGTATGGAATGAAACCGTGTTGAACTACTCAGCAATTAAAAGAAACAAACTATTGATAGAACAACTTGGATAAATCTTTTTTTGAAAAAATCACATACAAAAGTATTCATATGGCATAATTACATTTATAGGAAATTGAAGAATAAACAAAGCTAAAATCTGGTGATAGAAATCAGAGCAGTGGTTGCCTGGAAGTGATGGAAATATTCTCTATTTTGATCTGAGTGTTTATTATACAGTTAGTTATACGTTTGTCAAGACTCATATGATTAAGATATGGGTATTTCATTTGTATATAATTTTTACATCAACTGAAAAATTCTAAAGTATTGAGTAAATTGATTTGGGGATTACAATAATCTTAAAATTGAGAGTTCCTTTTTAAATAGTAATAAACTTTAGTTTGTACTCAGTACAATTCCATTTGGTAGTTACTTGTTGTGTACCTAGCCCTGCACTTAATCTGTAGGAGTGCTATAAGGGATTCAGAAGGAAGGAAACTAATTTTATAAGTGCCTACCATACTGTGTTAGACATTTTATATATTCATTTAGGTATCACATCCTATGAGCAGGGAAACAGAGGCTCAGATTCGTAATTTTTCCTAAGCTATAGCAAGGGGAGGGCAGAGCTGGATTTTTAAACTTGGGTAGATCTAGTAGCCTCTTTTCAAATCATTTTGATGCAGTGATATTTGCCCTCACAGAGCTACCTTACAGTTTCATCGAGGAGGTAAATATTAACTCGCATTAAACAGTATTGAGTGACTGATAGGTGCCAGGACAATCAGTAGAGTCTGAAAGAAGGCTGAGATCAGCTCAGGCCAGGGCAATTGGAAAGGGCTTTAAGGGAGAGGCTTTGAAGCAGATGGAACCCAGATAAGAGGACTGAGTTTTCCAAGCAGGGAAAATATGGAAAGCAGAGTAGAGGCTGAATGGGAGCAGGAAAGTGGTGACAGATGAGAACAAATAAAAGATGAAATGAAGGCAGTTACTAGGAACCAACTGTCAGCCAGGCCCTACTAGGAAAATTCTCATTTAATATCCCTAAATACTGTGGCAACAGGCACTGTTATTCTCACTTAACAGGTCAGGAAACAGATTCAGAGAGGCGTAGCATTTGTCCAAAGTCAGTCAGGAAAGTGCAGAGCTGAGATGCAAACCTCCAATCATGGTCTTTGTGCTGCATCACCACTGTGCTGTGGAGGGTTTTGAATCCAGGTGAAAAAGTTTGACCCGTGTCCCAAGGATCAATGCTTTTAAGTATTTTTGAGTGTGATGTTACAGAAAGAAATAAAGTTAACATCATATCTCAGGTATTCACACGCACTTAAAAAAACTAAAACAGAAGTTTTATGAAATAATACTCTCAAATACCATGTGCTGTGGACTCTAATACGTCCCCTTCTATTACCTTTTTAAAATGTGGATTGAGGGAAAGCCGGGATGGCTCAGTGGGTTAAGTGCTCATTTGCAGCGCCAGGGACCAGGGTTCGAGTCCCGGCCCCCGCCTGTGCGGAACCATATGCTGAACTGGGTACTCCCCAAGTTCAGTTCTCTGTCTCTGTCTCTGTCTCTGTCTCTGTCTCTCTCTCTCTCTCTCTCTCTCTCTCTCTCTCTGTCTCTCTGTCAAAAATAAATAAATAAAATAAAAATATATTTTAAAAAAAAATGTGGATTGTAACACACCAAGTTGATGTCATGACTCACTAATGCTGTTTGAAAATCACTTCTATAGACAAAGAATCGTTACAGAGTTTTGAGAAATCAGTCAATGCCACAGTTTACCTATGCGAATGTTGTAATGTGGCTTCTATGTTGTCTGACTTTGGTTTTATGTAATAATTGTATGAACATTTTGCCTTTCAGCTTACCAATAAAACCTTAAGCAATAGCAGTCAGTCTGAGTTAGAAAGCCGACTCCATCAGCTGACGGAGACTCTCATCCAGAAGCAGACCATGCTGGAGAGTCTTAGCACTGAAAAGAACTCGCTGGTCTTCCAGCTAGAGCGCCTCGAGCAGCAGATGAAATCTGCCACCGGCGCTGGTAGTAACGGGTCTTCTATTAACATGTCTGCAGTTGACAACAGTGAAGGTAAAATAAAAAAAGACTCTCAGAACATTTTGTTGTCTTAATTTCCAACCTTGCTGATACAAACATGATTTTGAGAAGTTAAAAAAAGACCTATTTTATTTGAAAAGAAGTTTCATCCATCGAAGTACCCACTTTTCTCCTGATGTGGGTGGGGCCTGGGCCACATGCTGTCTGGTAGGGTCATTAGTGGATGCACTATGGCCTGATTAGTGTCCCTCACTTGTATGGGACTGTGGAGAACAGAGAGGCCTGAGGACCGATAGTCGTATTGAAATATGTAGGACACTCAGTAGAGAAGGACTTTCAGGAATTTAAAGCAAGATTTGCTATAATAATCTTCCAATCTGTAATTAGGAATATTAGAGCTAATAAATAGTCATACATAGTACATGAGTATATCCAGAGAAATCTTTAGATTCCCAAAATACATAATCAAAAACAATGTTAAAGATCTTAGTATAAGCGTCAACAGATTTAATCTTAGTCCTTTCAGACGTATTTCCTATATATGTGGTATCTGTTTTATTGATTTTTAATTTTTTTCCTCTAAATTTTTATAATGTATTTTATACAGTAATTTATATATTTCTTTATAAAAATCTATCAGGTGGAAATACCATAATTGGTTTAATTAATTCCTTATGGTTGGAGATTTAGATTGTTGCTAATTGTGTCACTAATATAAGCAGTTCTGAGGAGAATATCTTCTTTCCGTATCTTTTATTTCCTTAGGATAAATGATGAGAAATCATTTATTCCTAGGTCAGTAGGTATACACATTTGAAGGCTTTTGATTTTTGTTGCCCAAATCAGCAAGTTAATTAAGTCCCTATTTAGAACCAGGCACTGTCCTAGTCATTAGAGATATAATGGTCAACAAAAGAGATCAAAATCTCTGCCCTGTGGATGTTATCTTCTGGTATTGTGGGAGAGGAAGGAATGCAGGTGGAGGAGACAGGCAGTAAGTGAATTATGTGAGATGGTGCTATGTGCTGCAGAAGAGAATTAAGCAAGGACAGGAGACACTGGGTGCTGAGTGTAGGGTTGGGATTATAATTTAGGGGGATCAAGGAAGACTCATTGAAAAGGTGGCACTTTACTATAAAGTTCCAAAGAATGTGAGATAGTAAGTTATGAAGAGATCTACAGAAAAAGTGTTTCAGGCAGAAAGAACAGATGCAAAGGCCTTGAGGTGGGAGTATTGCTGGCATGTTATAGGAACAGCAAGGAGGCCAGTGTGACTAGAGTAGAGTGAGTGAGGGGAAGAGTCGTGTAGGGTGGATTCAGAGACCTTAGAGGAGGCTATGTAAGCCTGTGTAAAGAGACTCTCTGAATGAAGGAGGAAGCCATTGAGGGGGTGACTGGTGTGACTTGCATTTTAACAAGATCCTTCTGGCTGCTGTGTCTACAATAGACTGAAGAGAACTAAAAGTGGAGACGGGACCAGGGAGGAGCCATTGTATTAATCCATGTGAGAGGTGGTGTTGGTTCAACCAGAGTAGAGATTGTGGGGATTTGTTTTAAAGGTGAGCTGTGAGTGTTGGCTGGCAGATTGGATGTGGAGTTGGACAGAAAGGAGTCAAGGTTTTGGGCCTGAGCAGATGGAAGGATAGATTTGTCATGTACTGAAATGGAGAAAAGTGTAGGAGGAATAGGTTGGTAAGGGGCAGGAAATCAGGATTATGGGTTTGGGCTTGCTAAGTTTGAGATGTGTGTTAGATATACAGATGGAGGTGAAATAGGCAATTGGACAGGTCTGGGTTTGGGAGAGATCTGGGCCGGAGACAGAAATTTGAGAGTCATCAGCTTTGTAGAAAGGGGATCTGGACAAATTTGGGAGTCATTGGCTTTGTAGAAAGGGGGTCTGGCCTCTTACTAGCACAGGAATTAAGTACCCATAAATATTGACTATTGGCAATGGTATTTGTAAACCTTAATTTTTGCTAATGTCATGGGGAAATAACTTCCTAGTTTTAAGGTTTTGATTGTTTTCGATATGGAAGTTTAAACATTTTATATAACCAAGTTTATCTGTTTTTTTTGTTTATGGTTTTATTTTCCTTGGGTATAATGCTTAGAAAGTTGACCTTGAGAATTTCTTTCATATGTACTATAAAGCAATTTCAACTATAGTATTGTTAGAAGGTTCATTTTGGTGTCCGTACCTTAATTCATTATTTTCTTGTTTAAACAGGCACACGTCTGCGAAATGTCCCTGTTCTTTTTAATGACACAGAAACTAATCTGGCAGGAATGTATGGAAAAGTCCGAAAAGCTGCTAGTTCAATTGACCAATTTAGGTAAGCCATGCCAGTAACGATGAGTGATAGACTATCAACTCTTTTTATAACCCTTTCCAGTGGTTCCAGTCCTTGTGTTCTCATCAGGCAGAGCTGATATTTCAGTGTCATGAACTTGCTTTCAAGAGTCTGCCAGTGCCTTTCTTATTTGAGGATGATTAACCCTGACCATTTCTCTTCTTTCTATATAAATTCTTTTTTTTTTTAAAGAAATGGAATGTTTTGTGGGGGTTTTTTGTTTTTTTAATTGTTTCTTTATTTTTTTTAATTTCTATTTATTTATTTTGACAGAGAGAGAGAGAGATACAGAGACAGAGAGAGAACTGAACTAGGGGAGCTCCCAGTTCAGCATATGGTTCCACATGGGCCAGGGCCAGGATTTGATCCTCAGTCCCCGGCGCTGCAAAGTGAGCGCTCAACCCACTGAGCCATCCCGGCTTCCTAAATTCTTTTTCTTTTTTAAATCGTTTTATATTTATAGAGAGTAATTATTTTATCTTTAGTGCATATTTATTTTTATTTTACTTTTGACAGAAAGAGAGAGAGATAGAGACAGAGACAGCTAGAGAACCGAACTGTGGGAACTCCCCAGTTCAGCATGTGGGTCCGCCTGGGCCGGAGCCGGGATTCGATCCTCGGTCCTCGGGGCTTCAAAGCGAGCGCTCAACCTGCTGAGCCGTCCCGGCTTTCCCTAAATTCTTTTTTAAAGATTGATTTTTATTGGTTTTTGACAGAGAGACAGAGAGAAGGGGGAGGGCCCAGAGCAGTCTCCACAGTTGACAGCATTAGTTTTCCATATAGTTTATTCCACAGGTGGCCATGGGGCTGCGCAGGGCAGGAACTGGGTCGGGAGCCTCCCGCATAGGCCCGGGCAAGAACCAAACTGGGGGCACACCCCAGTTCAGCATATGGGTCCATCTGGGCCGGATCAGGAATTCGATTCCTGGTCTCCGAGGCTGCAAAGCAAGCGCTTAACCCGCTGAACCATCCCAGCTTCCCCTAAATTCTTTTTTAAAAACTCATTAAATTTCACTGAGAAAGTCTGTCTCATGTAAATGCACCCATTTGAATGTTTTATCACATTATTATGTGATTAGAATAAAAGATGCTACTATATATAAATGAATAGAACTCATTGTAATATATGGCTTATATATACTAAATAAATAATACATAATTTATATATGTTATGTATAGTTATAAACTTTTTATACTAGCAGACATCCAGTTTATAAAGAAAATGTTTTACCAGTTTATATATAACCTTGATAAAGTTGATGTCTAAATATACTACTAAACTCTTGCCTTTTAGTGATTATAATTAAACACAGTTTTAATGAATTATTGCATAATAGAGCAATCTTTTCTTACCTTTTGTGTCAGAATATAGCAATGGTGTTAAAAGTTAGGAGGATGATTATTAAGACTCCTGAAGCCTAGCATGCCATAGTCATTATCTCCAAATGATTAAGCACATCTATTTGAACTATTCCACCTGCATAATAATTTTTAGAGAACCTATATGCAAGGCATTGTGCTAGTGGCAATGAAAGAAGCAAAAAGGCATAGAAACGTGTTTTTGCTCATACGTGTATCCTCTTCATAGGAAAAAAATGTTGCAAAAAGGCACAAGTAAAAGGGTTGGACATTATATTGCTTCCTTCCCATACTTCACTTTTTTAAGTGTTTGCTTGAGCTTCTGTAGTTTTGTACCTTTTAGAAGCATGTGTCCATGAAAAAGCTTCCAGATTAGCCATTTGCCCATTAATTCCAACCACTCTTTTTCCTTATCCATGTCTTCACAACTGCCTTACATTTTGTAATTTCTTTGGTTCTTAAGAGAAAAATGATTCAGTGAGGGACCAAGTTTGTTTCCTGCAGTTGTAGCTGAAGAAACAAGAGAAATAGCTTATACTAAATTTTAGCAGCCAAGCCCTAAATAATGATAAAAGTATTTATGTACTGCTGTAACATTTCCACATGGTTATTTCGAATAAGTAATCATTTAACAATCTACTGTTAGAAAATTCTTATTTTATGGTGGCAACATCAATAGTTTAAATGAGTGAAATGTTAAAGAGCATTATTAGATACTACCACAGGAAGACCTGTTCTGAGTGTAACTCTCTTTTCCTCTCCCGCCCCCACCCCCCCCACCCCCACCACCATTTGCACAGTATCCGTCTGGGAATTTTTCTCCGAAGATACCCCATAGCACGAGTTTTTGTAATTATATATATGGTGAGTAAACTTGTTTGAAAAACAATGCTTCGCTTGACTTTTAACTAGTATTTTTCAGCTGCTGGTCTTTTTGACTAAAAGTTTAGCAATCAGTTTTGAAAGAGAATAGAAGAACCTTTAAAGACTCCACCAGAAAACTATTAGAAACAATAAATGAATACTGTAAAGTTGCAGGATACAAAATCAATGTACAAAAATCCATTGCATTCATATATACTAACAATGAAACACCAGAAAACAAACAAAAATAAATAAAAACAATAAATACATTTTTCAATTCTACAAAAAGAATAAATGCCTAGGAGTAAATTTAAAGAATGTGAAGGACTTATAAACTGAAAACTGTGAGACGCTATTAAAAGAAATTTAAAAAGGCACAAAGAAATGAAAGGTATTCCATGTTCACGATTTGGAAGAATCAACATAGTTAAAATGGCCATTTTACCCAAAGCACTATACAGATTTAATGCAATCCCCATCAAAATCCTAATCACATTTTTTTAGTAAATTGATTTTTTAAATCATCAGATTTTTATAGAATTACAAAAGACCCTGAATAGCCAAAGCTATCCTACAAAAAAAAAAAAAAAAAAGCATACTCCCTGACTTTAATTTATACTACAAAGCAACAGTATTCAAAACAGCATGGTATTGGCAGAAAAACAGAACCATGCAGACCAAGGGAGTAGAACTGAAACCCCAGAAATATACCTACATATATGTGGACAGATAATTTTCAACAAAGGAGCAAAAAGCATATATTGGAGAAAAGAAAGCCTCTTCAATAAGTGGTGCTGGGAACATTGAAAAGCCACCTTCAAAAGAATGAATCTAGACTGTAATCTATCACCATATGCCAGAATTAACTCAAAATGTATCATAGACCTAAAACAATAAGACCTGAAACAGTAAACTGCATAGAAGAAAACATCAGTACTAAACTTATGGACCTTGGGTTTGGGAAGGAATTTATATTGAATTTGACCTCAACAGCAAGGGAAGTGAAAGTAAGAATAAATGAATGGGATTATATCAGACTAAAAAGCTGCTGCACAGCAAAAGAAACCATCAACAAAACAAAGAGGCAACCAATTGAATGGGAGAAGATATTTGCAAACAGTGCCTCCAATAAAGGGCTAATAACCAAAATATATAATGAACTCGTACAACTCCAGCACCACCACAACAACAAAAAACTAACTAAAAAATGGACATAGCATCTGAACAGACACTTCTCCCAAGAAGACATACAAGTGGTCACCAGATATATGAAAAAATGCTCAACTTCACTAGCTGTTAGGGGAATGAAAATCAAAACCACAGTGAGATATCAACTCATACCTATTAGAAAGCCTGTCATCAACAAGACAAATAGTAAGTGCTAGGTTTTGGAGATAAGGGAACCCTCACACATTGGTGGTAGGAATGTAAATTGGTACGGCCACTGTGGAAAACTGTATGGAGGTTCCTCAAAACGTTAAGGATAGAGTTACCGTATGACTTAGCAATTCCTCTTCTGGGTATTTACCCAAAAAATCTGAAAACTTTTTCCCACAAAGATATAAGTACCCTGGTGTTCAGTACAGCATTATTCACGGTGGCCAGGACATGGGAACAACCAAAGTGTCCTTCAGTAGATGATTGGACAAAGAAGATGTGGTACACATCCAGTGGAGTAATACTCAGTGATAAGAAAAGATGAAGTACTTCCATTGGTGAAAACATGGATGGATCTTGAGATTATTGTGTTAAGCAAAATAAGTGAGACAGAGAGTCAAGAACCATGTGATTTCACTCATGGGGATATAAAACTGAAAGCAACAAAAAAAGAGACAAAGAAACAGAAACTCATAGACACAGACAACAGTTTAGTGGTTACCAAAGGACAAGGGGGGTCGGGGGTTAAAAAGGAGGGGGGGTGTAAAAAAAAAAATTTTTTTTTTAAAGAACTCATTTTTGGTAATTAAGATTTTTTTCCTTAAAGTATGCAAGTGAAGTTGGCAATTTATTATGTCTAAAATAAAAATTCTCAAAGACTTTTCCTACAGTAAAATTAACTTTAATGCAGTTTAATGGTTACTTCCATTTCTAAGCCCCTCTAATGTTAAAACAATATAAAACAGTTGATGTCATTTTTATCTTGATGTAAAGTTGCTTTAATTGTTTTATGTGTTTTGCTTTATTTTTTAAAAGGATCCCAAGGTTGATTTATTTTCTTTCAGATTTCTTAGCTCTGATAAAATAGTTGCCATGGTTAGGATGCCATTTCATGTGTCCTATGAGCCTAAAAAGTTCACTAACTGCTCTGAAGGGGATGTGTAAAAGCAGTTAAGACAGGAATTTTTTTGAAAAGAAATAAAAGCATACTTAGAAAGAAATTTCTCTGTGATCCACTAGAGGGAAGAGTTATTCCTTTAAGTAAAACGTGTTTAGCAGACAGGGATGAGAAGAATGAAAGAGCAAAAACTGAGTGGCATCAGAAAGGATTCAGAACAGGCCCCCGTCCGGGTTGACTCCCAGGTGTTGAGGATCTGAGGCCCACGCACACATCTGTTGGCACAAGATGTTATGCTGCACACGACAGAGTGGCAGGGCGCTGCGTGACGGCAGTGCCCATCATTGCAGCTTTGCCACAAGGGAGTTCATGGAAGAGTATCACTGTGGGTCCTGTGCTGGAGCCTCAGTCAGCCCTGAATCCTGCCGCATCCTTCCTGTCGAGCATATCTTCCCACCCCCTGTTCCCCAGAGCATGGCTAACCCATCCTTCAAAACACCAGCCATAACTGTCCTGAAAAGCCTTTCCAGCCAACTCCGTATATTCTAGCAATTTTAATCATGCTGTCTGCACTATAATCAGCCGACTGCTCTCCTGTTTACATGTAATGGGAACACTTTGCGGGCTCGACTCCTCTTAACTGAGAAATCTGTAGGTATTGATTATGCATCTGTTTCTTCATTATTAATCCAGTGAACATGGCCTGAGCCCCTACAATGTGGCAGACACAGGAATACAAATAAAGACTAATAAGACCTGGTTCCTGCATGCAGTGGGTTGGTGGTGAAGAGTGAATTACTGACTAATGCATAAATTGTTTTTTCTCTCTTCAGGCTTTGCTTCACCTTTGGGTCATGATTGTTCTATTGACTTACACACCAGAAATGCACCATGACCAGCCCCATGGCAAGTGAGCTGACGCCAGGGGTGTCAGTGATCACTTGTCTTTTTCCAGACTTGGGACCCGCAGAAGTGTCATTGCCTCAGATCCCTGAGGAGGGTGCACAAGATTATGATGTCACTACAGCTTTTAACTTCTTAAGTTATTGTTCAAGTGCTCCGCGACCTAGTCCTCCTCTAATGTCCTTCAAATGTTAAGAGTTTCTGAAACAAGGACAGTAAATTTACAGAAGTAATTGCTTCTTTGGAGGTTGGTGGTTCGGTGTGTTTGTGTACACACAGATGCTGGGTCGTTCAGCTCGGCACAGACACTTCTTATGGGCTGTAATCAGGGAAACTAATTGTATTTAGTGATATAAATAAAATGTTTTCTTTTTGATAATTCAGTCTGCTTTTGTATATTCATACATTCAACTCTGCAACTATAGATTTACTTTTTACATGTTAAAGGCCTCATTGGTATAAGTCTTTTTATAAACACAACTAAAATTTACTGTGCATTTTTCTCTTTTAAAGTAATAATCTGTCATCCTATCAAACAGGACCTTCCCAGGTGGGCATTAGTGATAGAGCCAGACAGCAGCTGTCACTTGTCACTGGTCCTCAGTGGGCTGCCATTGCACCCACTGTGTGCACTGCCTTCCTCTCCTCCCCACCGCGCCCTCGTCTGTGGATTCTCATGCAGTCACTGTCTTCCGCTGCCTCTTTTCCTTTTCTCCAGCCTATACTTTGGTTTGGCTCAGGACACCCATAGCCCCTGCTGGTAGCATTTAAGAATCAAATCTGTTTCAGCAACATTTGCATTTTTAAAACACTCCAGTGCAGAGACGTTCGAGAGTTATTCTTTGAAGAGAGACATTTTCTTTGCTTGAAGTCCAATATGATGTCTGTTTTGGCTTTTTCATCCACATACTGAATTCCTATTTTGTCCTCCGGGTTCTTTCTTCATATGTCAGTGACATACATATAGACCTTGGCTGCACGAGGGTCTAGTCCAGGAATGTCTGCAGCAGTCGGCTGGTGCGCAACCAGAAACCAGACCAGTTTCTATTCTTAGTGGTATCTCTACTATGACTTTAATCGGCTTATAAATTCTTCAAAAGTTTTAGTAAACTAATAGATCTTTATGTTTCTTATTTTTCATTGGAAAATGAATTTTTAAAGGTCACCTTAGGTGCGTTTGAGCTTTTTTTCAACTCAGCATGCATGAAAAAGGCAGTGCCACGTCTGAACATGGGTGTGAGATTGGGGGTGGGGGTGTGGACAGGGCTTGTGTCACAATCCTTGCTCAGGACGAGAGCCTGTCAGAGGCTGTGCTGTAAAGTCAGGTCTGATCACAAACGGAATAGAGTTCAGTCTTGTTAATATCTTTTAAAGGATATTTTTCTCCCAATTTGGCAACATTTCTGGAAAATGATTAAAACCAGGTGACATACTTAAAATGGAAAGCAGCACACGCTTTGTCATCATGTGTTGCCAGACTTCTGTCTCTGCGGGTCCTGGCTTTTGTTGCGATGGCTCTAAATCTTTTGTTCAGTTTTTACACATTCTTGGCTTTGGAAAGTTTGACAAAGTGTTTGCGAGATTATTTTTCAGCAGTTACTTAAATCTTTAATTGAGTTTCAGTTTCAGTATTCTTGACCACTAGCAAACGGGGTGAGGGGTGTTTAAGGGTGCTCCCATTCACTTATCCTCCCATAACATGAAACCTTCTTGACCTAATTAAAAGAATTGTGTGTGAGCCAAATTGTTTCCCTTCTCAATCCATTGTATTCATTTAAAGACACTTGTGTACATATGCATATACATACCAGTACATTACCAGAGCTTTTGTATTGCTTTGTATTTATAAAAATTTAATTTAAAAGTAAGATAATTAGAAAATTTGCTTTTCTGTAGACTTTGTGTTTCCCCAAAACTGCCATCTCTATTGCTACAGAATGGAAACTTCAAAGGGAGAGCATGTAAAATGTGGAACAAGCCTCACCCTGTTAGTTCTGTAGATGAGGGAGCACAAAGT
The DNA here is from genome assembly GCA_004027555.1 of Craseonycteris thonglongyai. NCBI lineage: Eukaryota > Metazoa > Chordata > Mammalia > Chiroptera > Craseonycteridae > Craseonycteris > Craseonycteris thonglongyai. The sequence continues at coordinate 23,575 of PVKE010003954.1, forward strand.
CGGGCTGGGCAGTCTGGCCTGAATTCAGAAAGGCTTACGTCCAACTCATGCTGTGGGGGAAAAGCAACTACCCCAGAATTCACCAGGCTCCAGCCCCCATTACAAGAGGACAGCTGTACTGGAAGGGCCTTGGTCTTGGTCTTGTTAGAAGTAGGAGGAAAGAACTGGTAAAGCCCAAGGGGGTGGTCAGGGACTAGTGGCCAAAGGCACTTCTGGCTACAATTGGTCCAGAAAAAGGAAATGACAGAGAACAGTGTCTTGGCTATTCTGAGCCCGTGAGAGACTAGTATTCCTGTTAACTCTGTCTGAAGTGAGTATGTGAATTAAATGGTTCTGAACATCCACACGTCCAATGCCTGGTCTGCTTTCCAGTCAAACTCACACACACCTCAAATGAGGTGAAAATTTTTCTCTTGGAAGAACACTTGAGTGTCAAACATGTTGCACACAAAAGTCTCATTTATAGACGATGTCTCAAAAAAAACCACAAAATCATTTTAAGTCATAACAAGATGACAAAGTAGGAGTGCCCTGTGTGCTCACCCCTCTAGGAACTGGGGACGCAGCGGTGACCCACAGCACTTGGAGCTCACACTTGAGGGGAGGCAGACTGCAAGCATGCACGTAATGTGTCACTTGGTGTTAAGTGCTATGAATAAACGAGATGAAGGTAGATGGGAGGAGGGCAGGACGTGAAGGAAGTGACGGGCCATGCAGAATAGGGAGTGGGCCTTCTAAGCAGTAGGTTAAATACAAGCGAAGCCTCTGAAACAAACACGCATGGTGTGTTCAAGGAGCAGGACAGCGAGGAGGCCAGCGTGTGGGTAACAACAAGGGACGGGGACAGGAGGTCAGGCCAGTCTGGTAGGGACCTGTCGGCCGAGGTGCAGACTTTGAATTTGAAACCCCCTCTGCCCTTGAACCACCACCTTGTTTAAATGGGGGAAATCCTACAAATCTACTTTCAAATACATCTAGAGAGTACAGTTGCGCCACATGCAAATGCCAAGTGGTACATAGTTCATGTTGACAAAGACAGTACTTTTTTATCCACTGTTAACACCCTCATTGCCTTAGACCAGTGCCCAGCACATAAGTGGCCTCCGGGTGATGTTCACCGAACTTCATTGACGGCCTCACGCCCAGACCCTCACTCAGCACCTAACCCACGCGTGCAGCGCAGCTAGTTCCTAAGCCCGGAGCAAAGCGGAGAAACCAGCGGGCAGGTGAGCTGACTGGCGTGAGGACTCGGACCGGGCAGCTTGCCAGGATTTCCCCAGAGAGGGGAAAGCCGTAAGAATGCAAAACGCAAAAGCAGGCGACCCGAGGACATTGCGCGTCCTAGATGTTTACAGTGAAGACCTTCAATCACCAGGGGAAGTTCAGTCAGGCTAATGTCTGCTCCCAGAAGACAGGCAAGGCTGTCCTGCAGTGGAGAAGACTTCTGGGAGCAGTAAGAGGTTCCGATACCATTTTTGAAAGGTCTGCAAAGCAGCACCTAGTCCCAGTTAGGTTCTTTTCCAATAGCAAACTGTTATGTTCCCTCTCTACCGGACTGGACCGCTCCTCCCGAGCTGCTTAGCTTCTTGCCTTGCGGTGCTAGTTAAACTGAGTTTACATAAAGTTTTAATAATAAGGTTTCTGTGTGTAAACTTAACTACTAGCAATTTGCTTTAACTCATTCAAGGATTAATTAAAACCTTAAATGTGATCATGCGTAGAACATGCTTTCTCAACAGGACTGATATCATCAGCAAGGGGGTGAATGTTGGTTCGTAGGAGGGCAACAAATGTCACTGTTTTCATATATCAAGCTCAGATATGCATGCAGTATATAACAGCGTATCTGTATGGGTGGGGATAGTAATGGGAGAAAAGGTGGAGAAACACTGGGCTGGGTGATAAGGCAAAGACCTAGCTGCACCCTCATGGAGCCTGCATTCTAACTAGCCATGCACAATCTGGCCCTCACTACCTCATGAGCGTCAGGCCACGCCCCACATCTTACTCTGCACCCCAGTACTGGGTGCACTAGGCTATTACTTTCCAGTTAGTCACTGCCCCTTCCTGTGGGAGGGTTGTACTTCCTGTCCCACCGATGTCAACCTTGGCCATATGAGCTGACTTGCTTGGGCCGGTGACATGAAAGAGGAAGGGACATGTACCGTTCCCAGGCGGAAGCTTTCAGCATTGTCTGGTGGTCTTGCCACTACGTGCCTCCACCATGAGCCAGTGTGTCGGACAGGCCGCTCCTTCAGCCTCAGTCCTGGAATGAAGACGGACGGCATGGAGCGGAGCCAAAATGCAGAGCATGTCCACACAGACGTGCAGCTTGAATGAAAAGTAAACCTTGGCTTTTGTGGGCCCAAGATTTGGGAGGGTGGTAGTTGCTGGCCCGTAACCTAGCAATAGCTGAGTAGCATGCTCCAGCATGCTCCCTCTCCACCTCCAGGCCTCTGCTCTGCTCAGGACAGCTCCCTTCTTGCTCCTGTCCCCTCCTGGCATCAGCTAAGAGGCCACTTTCTCTCTGGAGGCAGAACTCCTCCTCCCCTACCCCACCCCTCAAAAAGAAAAAGAAATGCCAGGTTAGGTAACTATAGAAGAATAATGATTGTCCCAAAGATGCCCACGTCCTAATCCCTGGAACATACGAATAATGGCAAAAGGGACACTGTAGATACAATGGATTATAGCACATGGAGATGATCCTGAATCACCCAGCTCTGCCCAAAGTACTAATCAGAAGGGCCCTTAAAAGATGGAAGAAAAAAGCAGAAGAGTCAGAGGAGGAGATGTGACGACAGAAGCAGAAGTCAGAAGGATTCAGTCGCTGGCTTTGAAGGTGGAGGAAGGGACACTGAGCAAACAAATGCCGGCAGCTTCTAGAAGATGCAAAAGGCAGGAAAACGGGTTCCTAGCGCCTCCACAGGGGAACGCGGCCCTGTCAAGACCTTGCCTTTAGCCCAGTGAGACCCCTTTCAGACTGTCAGAGAATAAATGTGTGTTGTTTCGAGTCACTACATTTGGAATAATTTGTTACAGCAGCTACAGACGACCAATACAGCGTGCCTCCCTCGTGACGAGCTCCCAGAGCACACGGGAGTGCCCTAATCATCGTACTTCATGCTGAATTGAATTGCCTCTTCACGTCCCATCACTCCAGCTAAACTCTAAGCTTGATGTACCGTATTTTCCAGCGTATAAGACGACTTTTGAAACGAAAAACAGTCAACCGAAAATCGGGGGTCGTCTTATACGCCGAGTATATCCCGAAAATCGTCTGGATATGCCACTAAACTAATTTTCCAACTCGATCCCGCACCAATCACTGCAAGGCTGCTCGGACCGCCTCTCTACCGGATTTTCCGGTGTATAAGACGACTTTTGAAACGAAAAAAAGTCAACCGAAAATCGGGGGTCGTCTTATACGCCCGGTCGTCTTATACGCCGGAAAATATGGTATCTACCTTGTCACAACTGTATCTTTTTTTTTTTTTTAAGATTTATTGTTTTCGACAGAGAGAGACAGAGACAGAGAAGGGGGAGGGCCCAGAGCAGTCTCCATAGTTGTACATCATCAGTTTTTGACATGGTTTCATTCCACACAGGTGGGAGGGGGCTGCGCAGGGCGGGGACTGGGCTGGGGGCCTCCCACGTGGGAGGCACACCCCGCTACTGTATCCTCTAAGCCTGGAAGAGTGCAAGGCACTTATTAAGGACTCTGTGAGTGTTTGGAATGAACAATTTTGAAACTAGGACTAGTGACAACAAAGGAGCATACACTGAAAGCTGGCTGCTACCCCTCCCCGGCTTGCCCATCTGGTTGTGGTGCTGGGCAGGCCACTACCCGCCTCTGACCTCCATGTCCTCACCTTTCAGGACGGAGACGCTGAAAAGAGTCATAAAGAGTTTCCCCACAGATTAAAAAGGACAGTGTCTAAGTTGACCATGTATTCAAATGTTCGCGTTTTACTGGCTGGTATGTTTATTTTGAAGTTAAATGGACCGAGAAAGTGGAAAACAGCCCTGCTGACAACCAACCATGTTCCCAACCGAACATAAACAGTGCTCAGAGCAAGACATTGGCAAGGCCGCTGTTGTGAGCATGGAAATGACTAAACACCTCCTCTTCCGACAAGCATTGCTCCTTTCTGAGTTATTGCTACCTTTTCACCAATAACAGCTCAAGTGCCGTTCAAACTCTCCTTTTACGTTGCCCCTGCTTCTTGCCCCAGAACAGACCCCCCACTTTATTCGTTCCCCTCACCATCATCCAACACAAACACGAACCCTCTAAGAAGCCCCTGGCGTCTCCCACAGTGAGGTCCTCTGAGGACACGTTCTCCCTTGCTTCAGTAAGCATGAAACACCCAGCTCGGGGAATCCGAGCTTTGTGTATTATATTTCTTTGTTTTGACTACAGGTGTGGTCTTTGGTCAGTTGGTTCTGATAGAAGCGCCTCACATCCAATTTTATTTTATAGACAAACAAGTTTAGCGACCCCTCAGTTCCTCCAATTAGCTACGAGACGAGCTCAGACAGACCTTCTGTTTGTTGTCACATGCCCGTGAGTTTGACAATTTGGTCGCTTGGACCTGCCAGCTCACCAGATTGGCACAGAGTTCTCCGTTTCCCACCTTGGCTAGAACCCGCCAGTAGCTTTCAGTCGCGGGAGAAAACCTGCCGTGTTTTTTCAAATAAGGCTTAGTCCTGGGGCAAAACCAGATACATTTTGATGAGAATTAATTGTTCTTTATCCGTGTGAGAGGAAGCAGGTGTGTGTTCCCTGCTGCCATCTGATTTATTTATTTGAGCTCCAGGAGCAGACACTCCATCAGCCACCCAAGCAGGAAATTGCTTTTCTGCAGAAGATAAACAAGAGCATTTTCTTGATTTTTAGCCATAAAATTAGACCTAAAAAACCATTTTAAATCACGTGGTCTTTTTTTTTTTTCTTTCTTTCTGATTAGTAATCTTCCTTAATTGGGAAAAATTTAGTAAAGTATAAGGAAGAAAATATCATGCATCCACAGGTCCACCAGTCCAAACTGACGTCTTCACATTGTGGCCCGGGTCCTACCAGTCTGTCTCTCCATGCGTATGTGTGTGTATGTAGAAAGGTCCCAAAGTGGAGGAAAAGCAGTTTATAGTTGAAGTCCTACTGTATATAGAGTTTCGATGTTAATTGTATTTTTAAATTACGCAATGCATGCTCACTGCAAACATTCCAAGCATTACAATATACGGACCAAAGAGTTCTAGTGTGCTTGCAGGGCCTCCCAGACCAGTGCACTTCCTTCTCAGAATTAAAGGACTTAAATTAGGAGGAAATGAGCTTCGTTGCTCAATCCCAAGTCCTCGGGGCATGTGTCCATGCAGGGGTGGGCTTTGCAGTTGCTAGTGGATTCTTCCCATCCTTTCATTGGAAAGAGACCCCCAGTGACCTCCCACCACCTGGCACCTGTGCCTCTTTGTAATTCCTTCTTCATGACTGCAGGTGGGTCCTATGACTTGCTTCAAATCCATAGACTATGGCAAAGGTGATGGGATGTCACTCCCTTGGTTTGTTTACATTGTAAGGTTAAGGTGATAAGATGTCAGACTGGTGGTTACATTAAGTGATATAAGACTCATCTCAGCAGACGGGATTCTCCTTGTTGGCTTAGTGAAGGGAGGGGCCCACGTGTCAAGGGACTGAGGGTTGGCAGCCTCCAGTTGACAGCCAGCAGTGATAGAACACTAACACAGCACATCCTCAAACAGTGTCATTTTGCTCAACGTCATTTCATGAACACATTGATGAGATGCTATAGGCACTTAACTCTACTGATATCAATTAACCTATAATAAAATAGTTTTCATTATACGTGGTTTTGCTGAAAGTCACAGAACCTATCGACAACATGGAGTGAGGGCTTACTGTACACTTTTCTACACATTTCCGTACGGCAGTGGTCAGAACTCCTGGGAAGCAAGCAACAGACAGCTCAAACTGGTGTGAGCAGAAAGGAAAGCTGTAGGGTCACCTAACCTCAGGCATGTGTAAACCCGAAGCTCAAACACTACACTGGTATCTTTCTCCTCCCTTCTTAGCTCTCCTGTGTCAGCTTGATTCACAGGCAGCTACCCCGCAAGACGACCACCCTGCTTCATTTCACATCTTATCAGCTTGGCAGCCTCTGTGGGAACAGATATACTGCCAGCCACTATGGAGAACAGTGTGGAGGTTCCTCAAGTATTAAGAATCGAGCTACCATGCAGCCCAGCAATCCCTCTTCTGGGTATCCATCTGAAAATGTTGAAACATTTATTCATAAAGATAGATGTGCCCTATATTCACTGCAGCATCAGTCACAGTGGCCAAGGCATGGAACATACATAACGGAATGTTATGCGGCCACAAGAAAGGAGGAAATACTGCTGTTTGCGACAATACGGATGGATCTTAAGATCACCCTGCTAAGCAAAACAGTTGGACGGAAAAAGACAAGAACCATATGGTTTTACTCATATGTGAGACCTCAAACAGGAGGCAACAAACAAACAAAAAACTCAAAGACACAGATAACAGTATGGTGGTCACCAGAGGGAAAGGAGGGAGGGGGTGGCTAAAGGTCAAAGGAATCAAATATATGTGATGGAAGAAGTCTAGGCACACAATGCAATGTACTGATGCTGTCCTAGAACTGTGTACACTTGAAACTTACGTGATGTTGTTAACCAATATGACCCCCAATGAATGTATTTAAAACAAAAGAATTATAATACAAAAAGAAAAAAGAGTACTGCCTTTCCCCCAAAGGTCCAGCAAAAGCCCTGGAGTTGATGTCTCCTGGGCTCTGGTTGGACAGACAGACGGGTCCTATGCCCACCTCCAAACATCATGAACCAAAAGAGGGAGCAGCAGGTGCCAAAAGGAAATAAGGGCGCTGCTAGTTGAAAAAGGTGGAATGGATGCGAAGTGAGAAAAACAACAGCCATCCGCGATGGATACATGCATATTTGCATATCCAAATGTACAGGCCACTTTATAGCCTACTTCAATAACACACAGGATCTAACAGTGGGGTCATAAATAGCTCCCATATAATTTTTGCAAATGAGTATGAAAATAAATACAAAAAAATTGAAAAGATAGCACAATACGTATCCACATACCCTTTACCTAGAATCGCTCATTGTTAACTTTTCTCCCCATCTGTTTTCTCTCTCTCCCTCCACCCTCTCACTTTACTGTTTGTTTTTTTTTCCTGAATGACTTAAACTAAACTGCAGGCCTTGTGACACTTCATTCCAGGATGTTTCTGGTAGGATCTAAGAAGAAAGGCAGTCTCCTATATAGCAACTCTACGAGCCAGTAACACATCTAGTAAATTTAACACAGTGCAAGGATGTTACCTAATAATAGTCCTTATTCACATTTTTCTGCTGGTCCAAAAATGTTCTTTATAAATAGTTAAAAAATTTTTTTTCTGACCCAGGATCTAATCCAAGATTGCACTAGATTATCCTGTCTCCCCAGTTCCTCTAATCTAGAACTACCCTCTTCTTTCTTTTTTATGGTCCTTCCTACATGGATATTTTGAAGAGTATGGACTAGTTATCTCGTAGAAGAACCCACAACACAGATTTATCTGTTTCCTAATGATTAGATTCAAGTTTAATATTTGGGGAAAGAATATTATGTAGGTGATGTTGCGTCAATATCCAGGAGCCATGGAAGCCGGGATGGCTCAGTGGGTTTAGCGCTCGCTTTGCAGCCCTGGAGCCCAAGGATCAAATCCCAGTCCTGGCCCATGCGGACCCATATGCTGAGCTGGGGTGTGCCCCCAGTTCAATTCTTGCCAGGGCCTATGTGGGAGGCTCCCAGCCCAGTTCCTGCCCTGCGCAGCCCTGCGCCTGTGGAGTGAAACTATATGGAAAACTAATGTCAACTATGGAGACTGCTCTGGGCCCTCCTTCCTCTCTCTCTCTTTAAAAAAAAATACTGGGTATTTTGGAGAGAAAAAATTTTTTCCATTAAAAATAACACTGTGATGAAAAGTTGTTTGCATAAATATGTTAGCACACACACACATGTGTGTATTATTATTAGTTGTATTGGTATTAATATTAATATTAGTATTAGTATTATGTTTACTGAGAACAGGTGCTGTAGGATACATCCTGCTGTGGAATCACTGGGTTAAAGGGTAGAGACACTTTTCAGATGCTCTTTGCAAACCAGCTAATTGCCCTCCAGAAAGATAGCATCGATTTCACACCCAGCAGAAGTGACTTAGGTTCCTAGTGCGCTCTCACAGGCAGTGAGTATTGGAATAAAAAAGAAAGAGAGCAGTTCTATGAGCCCAACAGAGAGCAGGGCCTCTCCTCAATATTCATTTGATTGCTGGCCATGTGGGACATAGTCAAGTAGAACATTTTTCATGTTTATTGTTTGAATATGTTTCATAAAATCAGACCATTTTAACGGGAAGACTCTACAAAAGGGGAACTGAGTGAGTATTGCCGATGTTCTGGTAATTTAATAGTGTATGCAGCAGCGTCAGAGAGTGGGAGGGAGACAGACTTCACTGGAGTCACCAGGAAATGAGATTCAAAGGCCAGAGGCCCACACACTTCCTGTCACTACCTGAGCAGCACCCCGGGGGGCCCCAGGTGATCAGTGCAGCCCCCTCTCAGCGTGCTCAGCCAGGTGGGGAAACAGCCAGGAAGGAGCCCTTGGTTCCCTTTGAACAGCCCCATGAGCCACGGGTGCTGGGCAATCCTCCACCTGCTTCACACCTGAACACTTCGTTCCCACAGGGCCAGGGCAGCTGTCAGGAGGAAGCAGCATTCAACTTGGGGTTTGACACCCCTCTGTGTACTGATCAGCAAACAGTCATCAATGGGGAATGCCAGGAAGCAAGCAGGAGAGCTAGGCCACCAAGGTGAGAGCACACAATGCCACCCTTTTGTCACTGACCGATTATTAGGCACGCACGTGTCCAGTAGATAGGCCAGCTGCTTCGAACCAAGCTTCTATAGACAGAAAACCTTTGATCACACGCAAGCTAGCGTGGGTTTAACGCTACCCCAGTGTCAAAGGCACAAATGAGTGTCGACGACAATTCAAGACATCTGCAACAACTGGAAGTAGAATAAAAATGTCTATGACTTCCACGGTAACAGATGCACAGGTATGAAATTGTAGTTTGTTGTCTCTGCTCATCATTAAAGAAAAATGCTAAATTTTACTTAGAGAATAAAGAAAATCATAACGTATGTTTCCCCATTTAAGTTAATGGGCTACCTGAATTCTAACCACGGACCTCTCAGGGGTCCAACAGTGAACCCTCGGTTACCAACCCTTGTATAGATGGGAGGCACCTCAGTCCCTGGGCCTCTGCTCAGAAGAGAGTTGCATGGCTGGCCACCTGTTTGCTTTGAGTGAACAATAAATAAACTCTCTTATTCTATAGACTACTGAGATTTGGATGTTGTTATAGCAGCTGGCATTACTTACTCTAACTAACACAGAACTGAAGGCTTAGATGCCTTAAGTCCAAGAAGTCCAAGGCACCCCAGAAGGATGAAGTGGGATAGGAAGCAGGTGGTCTGACCCCAGGGCCAGTCTCTCTTAGCCACCCATGCTCTGCCTTCCTGGCCATGACATTGGGCGTGTAAGGCCTGGGCGTGTGGCTGTGAGTACATCACAATTTCTCTGGGCTTCAGATACTTCAGAGTTTTGTTTTCTTACTAAACAAACGTGAGACTAAAACAAAATATTGCTTGGAAATGCTTTGGAGTGAAAAAACAATACACGCAAGTTCAGGGTTAGAGTGAAATATATCACGAAGATATATCAGGAAGACCATGCCGTCAGCAACTAGTGGCGGTGTAGGGGCCGCACCTCAGAAGGGCCTGCTCTGTGAAGCGCCCAGCAGGTCATGGGTCCTGTCTGAGCTTCTGTTTCCTCTTCGATAAAGCAGAGACCCAGTTCCTGCAGTGGCTGCAAGGAGTAGGTGAGGTGGTATAGCAGCCAGGTCTGGTTCTGCCTGGCCTGCAGAAGGCCCTGGATAAGCACAGGGCTTTGCCCCCATAACTCCTGTGTACTGGGGAACCCTGGGGTCTGGGAGGGAAGCCTCAGCAGTTTTGCCCAGCCACCTAATGAGAAGAGGGCATTTTTGCCAGCTCGGTCTCCTCCCTCATCCTATGTGGATTGCTACTTCCTGCCAAGGTTTAATTAAATCCTGGAGCAGCAAAAACAGATAATTAACGGTGAGGCTCGCTAGGCGGGACTTTGGTAAATGTCAATGACTGTGGAAGATTCCCGTCACGGGCAATTAGTATTTATTGTGTAATCAGGATGCTCACTTGGCAGCAGCTCGTCTGTCTGGGCGGCAGATGGAGGTCCGGCCTCGCCTGTGCAGAGCAGGCCGGATGTGTCCCAGGCAGGAGTCCTGGGAGGAGTGGTGGCCGAGCCGGCCTCTGAGCACGGAGGCCACACGACAACTCGAACCCTGACCAGCTCTGCCTGCAGCTTTCAGCCCAGAGAGCTAACCTCAGAAGGCTGGAGGGGATGTATTTGAACTTTGATTTGTAATGTAATAAAGTAGAAAAAGGGATTACTTAAGTTTTTGAATAGGTGATATAATCGCATGGCTCTAACATCAAAGTGTATGGAGAGACCAACTGTGGAAGTCTTCCGCCCACCCTGGCCCCCATCTGCCTAGTTCCCACAAGCCCCACCCCAGGCTGAACAGTTAGCCAATTACTTGATGACCTTGGGTTTCTGTGGTTCTTTTTCAGAAGTCATATTATACATACACAAGCAAACCCAAATAGGTATCTTCTCCCCCACTTTTTTAAAAAACCACAAATGTTATCATGTAAATACATGGTTTGGGTTCTTGTCCTTTTGTTTTTTAAGAATAAAGTTTTTCTTTAGGGCACTGAAACTACTCTATGACATTGTACCTGGGTATATACTTCATTGTAAATGTACAACGCTAAGGGTGAACCCCAGTGCAAACTCTGGACTTGGGAGATGACAACGTGTCACTGTAGGTTCATCGGTTGTAATCAATGCACCACTCTGGTGGTGCGGGTATTGATACGGGGGTGGCTGTGTGTGGGGCAGAGGGGATATGGGAAATATGTACCCTCAGCTCGGTTTTGTGGTGAACCAAAAACCGCTCTAAAAAATAAATCTATTAAAAAAGAGTCTACTAAATTTTTTTAACTTCCTCAGTTTTTTAAATGACTGCATGGAATTCCACTGGACAAATATATATCCATTTCTTTAACCAGTCAAATGCTACTGGTCATTTAGGTCATTTCCAATCTCCTGCTACTGTGAACAATGCCCCAGTGAATAACACTGAAGGAACGACCAATACCACATGGCCTCTGTGTGGGGGATGTTCCTGAAGGGTTGTATTAGTTGAGGACCCAGCCAGATGCTGTAACAAAGAGACCATCCATTAGGTCACTGTCCTGTGCTCTGTTTGCAGAGCAGAGAAAGAGAGAAAGCTCAGGGCAAACATGTCCTTTACCGCCCGGAGAAGAAGTGGTGTGGGTCACTTCTGCTCCATTTCTATGGTGAGAACATCATGTCATGGCTGCAGCTGGGGAATGTGTCCTGCGGGAAGCATGCCGGCAAGAAGGAAGCACAGAACTGGGAGCACAGCCAGCAATCTGCCCCAAAGGAATCCCCAGACATGGATGTGCTAGGCCAAAGGGTGAGGCAGGAAAATAATAAATTTTTAGTAAACTGTGTTTAATAGGCAAACATCTTTTAAAACATGAGCTCAAAACAAAGTCAAGGAAGTTTGGGAACCACTGACCAGCTGATAGCTTCCAGCTCTTAAAAAGAAATCACACACACACCAAAAAAAGGAAAGAAAGAAAGGGAGGGAAGGAAGGAAGGAAGGAAGGAAGGAAGGAAGGAAGGAAGGAAGGAAGGAAGGAAAGAAGGGAAAAATAGCAAATGTTGGCAAAGATATGGAGAAACTAGAACCCTTGTACACAGTGTTGATGGGATTGTGAAATGGCATAACCACTACGGAAAATAGAGGATCCTCAAAAAACAGAACTAGGGAAAGCTGGGATGGCTCAGCAGGTTGAGTGTTCACTTTGCAGCCCCAGGGACCAAGGATCAAATCCCAGCCCCGGCCCATGCAGACCCATATGCTGAACTGGGGTGTGCTTCCCATGCGGGAGGCCCCCAGTTCAGATCCCACCCTGTGGGGTCCCTGCCAACCTATGTATAATGAAGTCATGTTGAAAAACTGATGACACACAACTATGGAGATTGCTCTGGGCCCTCCCCCTTCTCTTTCTCTCTCTCTCTCTCTCTGTCAAAAACAATAAAATAAATCTTAAAACAACAACAACAAAAACCAGAACTACCACATATGATCCAGCGATCCCACTTCTAGGTGTATACCCAAAAGAACTGAAAGCAGGGACTCAAACAGAGATTGTTCATATATTCCTTGCTATACGAGGGCTGTCCAGAAAGTATCCAGCCATGCAATATGAAAAATAGAGACATTTACAGCTGGATTTTTTCCCGGACAGCCTTTGTGTGTGCACAGAGCACTATTCACCATCGTCATGAGATGGAAGCAACCCAAATGTCCATCAGTGAATGAATGGTATCCATCCACAATGGAATATTACTCAGCCTTAAAAAGAGAAGGGAATTCTCCATGTTGCAACTGAGCACAGTGAAAAAAGGCAGTAACAAAATAATAATAATAATAATAATGTATAATTCCACTTATATGAGGGACCTAGAATAGTCAAATTCATAGAGACAGAAAGTAAAATGTTGGTTTTCAGGGGTTGAGGGAGAGAGGAATGGAAAGTCGTTCACTGTGGACAGAGTTTTAGATTTGCAAGATGAAAAGTTCTGGAGATAACAATGTAAATATACTAAACACTACTGAACTACACACTTACAAATGACTAAGATGGTAAATTTTATGTTCTTTACTACAATAAAAATACATTTAAAAAAAATGAAAGAAATCTCAAATACCTTTAAAATGTTCATGCCCTCTGACTTAGCTATTCCACTTCTAGCAAGTGAGGGGGGAAAAAACCTCTACAATTAAGCGCTGACAGTTCAAGGTAGACTTATTTATATTAGTACAAAATTGAAAACAGCCCTTATGTCCAGAAATAGAGGCATGGTTAAGGAACTGTGACATCCTTAGTCAAGGGAAAACACTGCAGACATTTAAAACAACACACAAGAACATAAGCTTATAGAGAATTTGCAACATGAAGGGAACTAAGTTATGATTAATGCAAAAAGAGGAATCAAAATTTCATGAACCATGCTGACGATCCGAACAAGTTGTCTACCTACACACATGAAGAAAATGACAGCAGAACGCTAGCAGCACCGTCTTCAGGTTTAGATTGACTAGGGGCTGTGCTTCATCTTTTCCTCTTGGTTTTCCTCCATTTCCAAATGTTAGGCTATAATGTTTTCATCATGAGAAATCCCTCGTTTTAGAATAAACAAGCGTGGCACATCCAGACAGGGGAATATTGTTTTACACCAAAAAGAAATGACTTATCAAGCCAGGAAACGACGCGGACGACTCTCAAATGCATATGCCAAGTGAAAGAAGCCAGTCTGAAAATGCTACGTGCTGTACAATTCCCGCTATATGACATTCTGGAAAAGACAAACTCATGGAGGCTGTGACTGGGGGGAGGGACAGGTGAATAGATGAAGCACAGAGGACGTTCAGGGCAGTGGAACTCCTTTGTGTGACACCATCACGGTAGCGACATGTCATTATGCATTTGTCTGAATGTGCAGAATGAGCTCCACAGAGAGGGAACCCTATTGGGAATTGGTGTTAATGGATATCGAGTTTCAGTTTGGGGGTTCCATGATGGTGACAGTTGCACAACTGTGGGAAAATGTTGTGTGCCACTGAGCTGTACACTGAAAAACAGTTAAAATGGTAAATCCTAAGTGATGTATATTTTACCACAACTCAAAGAAAAAAAGTGAACGTGTAACTGCAGACTTGCAGTCACAAGAATGGAATAGCACAGGCTCACTGATTGTAACAAATATGTCACACTAGTGCAAGACGTGCACAGGGGAACCTGGGGGAGGGGCTACAGGGGCACTCTATAGTTTCTACTCAATTTTTCTGTAAACTTCAGTTTGCTCTAAAATATAAGGCCCATTCATTTTTTTAAATCCTCACTTCCCGTTTTATTAAAAACAAAGCCTGGCTTATGTCAACACACACGTCTTGCCCTGAGCAAACCACAGGCTGGGGCCCTTCCCACAGGATCTGGACAGGTTCTTGTGCTGGGAGAGAGAGGTCAGCCGTGAGTCATTCGTTGGGTCAGAGGGGTGCCAAGTCTCAGCCAGGACTTGAGAGCAGCCATTTATCATCCTGGCGGGACACTCTGCTCTCACCAGGGATGCTCACCGACAGGGGACACTGCTGAGTTTCACCTCCCACAGGCAGCTCAGTTCTCAACCAGTGTCAGGGTATCGTTGCAGGGGTAGAGGGACAGGTACCATGAAAATCAGCCCCCCTGGGGTTCAGATTCCAGCCCCCAGACCTCAGTCACCTCATCTTCCAACGGGACAACAAGCCTCATTTGCTCCCCACCCCTGCCAGGTCTCCCCAGGTCCGTGGGGTGCTGACTGCCCACACAGCTCTGTGCTGGGTGCTACGTGCCTCCTCGCCCAGCTCCACGCGGGGAAAGAGGCCACAGAGAGGCCCAGGGACTCGCTTCAGGTCACAGCCCCCTCCCACCTCCATGCCACTGGCTTTGGGAATACTGATGCGCTTCCAGACAATTGTATCCCAGACAATTGGCTGGAATAATTTCCAAGGTTACTGTGAGTAACCTTGAACTTTTTTCCAGACAGATTTTGTATCAAATGGTCCTGCAATTAAGGCTACTTTTTTTTCCCCCTGCTACGTATTTATTCTTTTAAATAATTCACAATCATTGTAAGTAGCAGCATTTATTGTCTTAAATAATTCACTGGAAAATGGATCCATGTTCTATGTCGAGCATTCAGATCATACAAGAGAGACAGAAAGAAGAAAATTGAGAACACCCATAGTCACACCACCTGGACCTACTGCTATGGCCATTTTGAAGCACATCCTTGGGGTCCTTTGTTTATTATGACTCTTTATTCATTCATTAAATAAACACATATCACCATTTACTGGGTGTCAGGCACTGTCTTAGGCACTGGGACTATGATGAGAAAGACTTGATTCCTGGCCTCAAGGAGCTTTAAATGGAGACAC
Organism: Craseonycteris thonglongyai; assembly: GCA_004027555.1. Taxonomy (NCBI): domain Eukaryota; kingdom Metazoa; phylum Chordata; class Mammalia; order Chiroptera; family Craseonycteridae; genus Craseonycteris; species Craseonycteris thonglongyai. The sequence goes on from PVKE010003954.1 coordinate 38,871, forward strand.
ACACTCATTCACACACTCACACTCACTCACATACTCATGGCTTGGTTTGGTTTTGACTGATACTAAGCACAGTGATCATACCGAACAGGCTGTCTTAGCCCTTTTCTCTGCTTCTTACTGTGTTATGAACACTTAATCATGTAAATGGGTATATAGCATCCCATTCTGTAAATATGCCATCATTTATTTAAGTCCGCCATCGGCCAGCATTTAGTGGTTTGGGGACAATCTTTTCAGTGCAGTATGTGTACGCGTCTATGGTTCCTTCCTCCGGCTACCTAGCAGTGGACTTGCTGGGTCAAAAGTTGTGCAATGTATTACCTAATACTCCTCCAGAGCACATATGCTGGTTTCCTGTCCTTTTGGCAGGACAAGAGTTCCCATGTTCCTGCTCCCTGCCAGCATTGAGCATTGTACGTTTTTGTGTTTTTTTTTTAACTTTTGACGTACCTTCAAATTTACAGCAAGATTGCAATAGGACAAAGAGCTTCCTCTTTACCCAGATTGACCAAGCCTAACATTTCCCCATTTGCCCTCCTCCTTTCCCCGCTTTTTTTTCCCTGAACAATTTGGGAGCAGGTTGCAAGCATCATGGCCCTTTACCCTCAAATACTTCCATCTGTACTTCCTGACAACATCTTGCATAACCACTGCACAATTATAAAATAAAATAGTTTAGCCTGGATACAATACTATTTTCTTTTTTTCTTTTCTTTTTTTTTAATTGTTTTTGAGAGAGAGAGAGCGAGAGAGAGAGAGAGAGATACAGGGACAGAGAGAAGGGGGAGGGCCCAGAACAGTCTCCATAGTTGCACATCATTGATTTTTCCACAGAGTTTCATTCCACAGGTGGGCGCGGGGCTGCACAGGGCAGGAACTGGGCCGGGGTCTCACCCTGGCAAGAACTGAACTGGGGGAACTCCCCAGTTCAGCATATGGGTCCACACGGGCCTGCGCCGGAATTCGATCCTTGATCCCCAGGGCTGCAAAGTGAGCGCTTAACCCACTGAGCCATCCCGGCTTCCCCACTATTTTCTAATCCACAATCCACATTCAAAATTTGCCATTTATTCTTCTGGTGTCTTCTATAGTCCATTCTTTGATTTCTGGAGAAGCCACACATTCCTTGTGGTGTGAATTGTTCACGTGTGTGTGTGTGTGTGTGTGTGTGTGTGTCCTTTTGGGCTTTGTCTGGTGCTGTCCCCTGTCCCTTGTGCCCCTTAGGGCGTCCCTCTTTATCTGGCAGATTTATACCAGCACATCAGGAATCAGACGTGACCTTTCCCATCAGCCTCCTGGCCAGGAAAAGGGACTGATTCGCTGCCCTTGGCCCCTCCAGGCACCCTGTCCCCGCTCCCCCATCAGCCTCTTGGCCGGTGTTTTGAAATAGCACAGTCGTCTGATCCGAGCGAGGACACCCCCTTCGTCCTCCAGGAGGATGAACCCGATTCCTGTTTGGGTTGGACATTTCCTGCGGGATCTGACCCTCCGCCAACCCAGTTCTGTTCCGAGAGGCCACCTGCTGAGTGTCAGCGGCCCCCAGGGTGGCTCTTGATCCATGGCTCCTGGCCTGGGGTCCCGGCTTGTGTCCCGGGAGCGGGGCTGTGCACCATGGGAAGCGCCCCCAGGGCGCTGCAGCAGCAGCCCCCAGGCCTACCCCGCTTCAGCCCGCAGCTCAGCCTGTCCTCTGGAAAGACCCCAGAGGAGGCCCCCAGCCCCTGCAGCACCGCAGGGAACAAGCTGCAGGGCTGCGCATATTATTGTTCAGTAGTGGGTTTTATTGCATCAGTTATCAGTCCTGGGTGTGTCATGAAAAAGGAAACTAGTGTAGGAGAAAGAAACTTCATATTCACGGCCTGACTCTCAGAATCACATAATCTTTCCTTCTTCCATGTCTCAGTTTTTTTTCTAATGAGGGGAAATTTAAGTACATAAAAGCGAGAGGAAATAAGATAATGAATTCTCAGGTAACAGGCATCCCATCGGGCCTGGGGCACAACCCTGTCCACGCGCCCCCTGGGCTAGTAAAGAAACTCCAGACATCGACTCCTTCCCTTTGTACATGTGTGTACAAAAGATAAGGGCCCTTTATTGTTGATAACATCATCCTGCCATCATATCACACCTAAAAGTAACATATGATTTCTTAATACCATGAAAATACTGAGCCAATGTTAAATGTCCTGAGTTTTCTATGGTAGGTTTGGTCAAATCAGAATCCAGACGAGGTTGACATGGTTCTATGTTCTCCCTCCCTTGTTTCTGTTGTCCCCTTGCAATTTATTTGTGGGTGAAACTCGGTCATTTGTCCTGCAGAGATTTTGCGTGTGGGTTTTCTGGTGGCGTTTTTATAGTGTCCACTAGGGTTCCTCTGTCCCGGAGTTTCCTGCAAACTGGTCGTTGGAGTTGTTTGACGACTGAGGGACCGCGGCCAAGGTGCTCTGTCAATGTGGATTTCCTCTAAAGAGCGTTTGGGAAAGGGTCAGAAAGGACTGGAGAGGTTGGGACCATAGGGTTGGGAGTCAACAGCTCAGTTGGGGTGGGACACATACATCCCTCTCCTGGTCTCATCTCAGCGAGGGGGCTGGCGTGGACCCCACTGCTCCTCCGTGGTGCAGAATTTCTGGGCTCAGTTAGGTAATAAGGCCTCTGGGGTGCCCCTCCGTTTGGCAGCCATGAGCTTGGCCCCAGCGTCTCCAGCCTAGGAACTAACAACAGCTGGTACAAGGTATAAGGTGACCAGATTTTAACATTGGTAAAGTGGGACACCATTGACCGGGGGGGGGAGGGGGTTCTTGATTAAAAATTTGGTCTATCTCCCGCCCTTCCCTAGCTTGTCGTGCATTCTTTCCAAAAATCGGGACTTTTTTAAAACGCCGTGGGACGCGGGTCAAATTGTTAAAAATCGGAACTGTCCCGCCAAAAGCGGGACATCTGGTCACCTGGTACAAGGAGCCCCCAGCTCCCTGCTTGGCCCTTGAACACAGTGCCCAGGAGTGGGGGCCAAACGGGGGGGTGTTTGCAGATTTCCCAGTGGTGTGTGGATCCACCGGTCTCCTGGTCACATTCACTGGAACAGGGGTTCCCAAGGCCCCCAGGTGACACTGGCTCCTTCCTTAACTGTAAGTCTTTTCACACTCAATTCACAGCTCCCAGAAATAGAAAGGTCTCTTCTTTTTCTCTCCTTTCTTCTCTCCCCCACTCCTCCCTTCTCTCTGCTTTTCCCCCTCTTTAAGAATCAGTTCAGTCATTTCTCAGTGCACCAGGGGGAGCTGCTATTCAACAAAACCTGCAGGGAACTTTCTGTACTGGGATGATCCATCCTCAGATTTCCAGGCGGCTGGGGGGGGGGGGGGGGACTGGGTTACTTCAGCGTAGCACGAGGCCGGCCGCCTCTGAGAAATCGCTCCACGAAGCACAGAGAAAGAGCGCATGGTCCCGAGTCCTCTTCTCCGCTGTGTGAACTCAGGCAAGCTGCTTGCCCTCTCTGAGATTCCTTCATGAGTGAAACTAGTAAGCTAGTCCCTATGTCACAGGATAGCACAGAGCCCAGGGCATCACGAAGACTCCATAGTATTTTTTATAAAGGTGAGGTTGGCCCAGATAACTGCTTCCCCTCTCAGGTCTGACAGTCTGAGAAATGCTTGTCTATGAATGTTTCCAACCTGTGAATGTTCGTGGTTTGGGGATATAGTTTCACTGTGTGTCGAGGTTGTACCTTTTCCAATAAAGTGCCACCCCCCTCCTCAGGTGACTGACCTCACTGGCCCCGGGGAGGTGGCTCTGATGTTCTGCTAGAGGCAGGATTATCTGGGAGTGGAGACAGTCCACACTGCATCTCCATGGCGACCTCTCTGGATGGCCTGGTCCTTTCAGCAATGCTGGGAAGAAGCCACAGCACCCACGTGCCTGAGGGACACCCAAGCGCCTGGGGTCTTCGTGAGCTCCTGTTGTCCCGCTTCAAATGGTACGTAAGGCCAGCCCACTGGCGCCTTCATTTTAGCCCAGGGAGGCCCTTTAGGATTCTGACCTCCAGAAGTAAGATACTAGGGGAAGCCGGGATGGCTCAGTGGGTTAAGCGCTCACTTTGCAGTCCCGGGGACCGAGGATCGAATCCCGGCCCTGGCCCGTGCAGACCCATACGCTGAACTGGGGAGTGCCCCCAGTTCGGTTCTCACCGGGGTGAGACCCCGGCCCAGTTCCTGCCCTGTGCAGCCCCGCCCACCTGTGGAATGAAACTATGTGGAAAAACCAATGATGTGCAACTATGGACACTGTTCTGGGCCCTCCCTCTTCTCTCTGTCTCTGTATCTCTCTCTCTCTCTCTCTCTCTCTCTCTCTCTCTCTCTCTCTCTGTCAAAAACAATAAATAAATCTTAAAAAAAAAAAGAAGTAAGCTACTAAATGTGTGCTGATTTAAGTCACAAAGTGTGGTGATTTGTTAAAGCAGCCACGGGAAACTAGTACAGACCTAAGGACGGAAGACCATCTCTAGGATGGTGAAAACTATAGAAGAGAGTTTGTTCCCTCAGGCTGGGAAGCTACTTTGGCTTTCCTACCTCTGCATTTTGCCTGAGAGAAAAATGTGTATCTTGTATAAGGCACTCTTTTTCAGGTCTTTAGTTCCTAAGCTTAATGCTTGATGTTTGATACAGGGAGAGAGATCAGCTCGTTTTGATTTTGATTTTAATGGGACTTCCTCTAGTGTCCCCTCTTATAATGTGATACAAGCATGTAAGTTGGGAGACTTATTCTGTACTGTGTTGAGGCCATCCCCTTACATTTTTAATTTTTAGAGTTTCTAAAATAAAGATTTGAATTGTATTGGTTGCTTATGGAGCATCTACTGAGACCACTGTATGCTTTTTCTTATATGAATTCATACTCTACTTGATACTTTGTAGATTTCCGTGTTTGGGATAAATCCTATTTGGTTATGTCATATTATTCTTTTATTATACACTTGAATCCTAACTAATAAGAAATGTAGACATTCATTCCAGATAGCAATGTGCACAACTAACAATCAAGGCTCCATTGCTAAGAGGGGAGGGGAATTGAATATCTTTTTGTCTATCAGGAACAGCCTACAGTGTTTGCTCTGCCCACTTTGGGTATCCCTAGGGCAAGTTTGGCTTGTAAAATAAATTGGGCAACTCGATTTTTCTATAGCCCCTCAAAGTGTCTCTATTTCTTGGGATGATTTGTCCCATGACAGTTTGAAAGAATTCATCCAGGAGCAGCCGGGATGGCTCAGTGGGTTAAGCGCTCACTTTGCAGCCCCATGGACCGAGGATCGAATCCCAGCCCCGGCCCGTGTGGACCCATATGCTGAACTGGGGAGTTCCCTCAGTTCAGTTCTCACTGGGGCGAGACCCCAGCCCAGTTCCTGCCCTGTGCAGCCCCACGCCCACCTGTGGAAGGAAACTATGTGGAAAACCAATGATGTGCAACTATGGAGACTGTTCTGGGCCCTCCCCCTTCTTTCTGTCTCTGTCTCTGTCTCTCTCTCTATCCCTCCCTCTGTCAAAAACAATAAAAATAAATAGAAAGATAAGAAAGAAAGAAAGAAAGAAAGAAAGAAAGAAAGAAAGAAAGAAAGAAAGAAAGAAAGAAAGAAAGAAATCATCCATAAAAACAACTGGGATAGAAGCCGTTTTGTTTTATAATAACTTTGCCAGTTTCTTTCTTGGCTATTGATCCACTCCGTTTTTCTACTTCTTGAATGGAAAGAATTGGGTTTGGAGTACTAAGTTTGGGTACAGACTTTACCACCTACTAGCTATGTCTGTTCATTCATTCATTCATTCATTCCATAACTGCCCATTAATACTAACTAATGTCAAGCATTGTGCCGAATACTGGGGAGACAATGGTAAACAAGACAGACTGAGTTCCTGCCCTTGAGGTCCTCACAGTTTTCAGGAGAAGAGACCACAAATAGGCAAAGATAGAAGAAAATAAAACACAAATGGTTATTTGTAAGAAACAAAAGGTAAGGGGCTGAGACTATGAATAAGGGGGAAAGGCTCTCTGGATGGGTGGTTGAGGATGACCCCTTGGCTAGACAGTGTGCCCAGAGGGCTTCAGATCCACCAACTGGTTCTGTGGCCCATCTCCCTCTGCGGCTCTGCTTCTTAGCGCTCACACTGATCTCTTCAGAGAACTGCCCTTGTGCCTTTGGAGCAGGAAGTGCCTGGGGTTTAGGTCCCTCCCCACAGGGGGCTCACACCCGCTAACTGAGGGAATACAAAGCCCAGACCCCTTACCTGGAGTTGAGGTACAGTCCACACTATAATTTACTCTCTAGGGCTCCTCGTGGGGTCACACCTTAGATCACACACTTGCTTGGCATCAACCCTTTGCCTATCCTGCTTCTCTAACCCCTTTCAGGGTCCCTTCTCCACTCCAGCACTTCCTAAATCAATCACTCGGGTGCCACCCCATCTCAGGGTTTGCTTTACATGAACCTGACTTACTACAACCTCTAAAGCCAAAACCTAAAGTGTAAGATGTAGTCAGTCATGGGAAGAACCAAACAGGGTCAGGGCAGGGGGATGGATGTGGGGGGAAAGGGACTAGCATGTGCAAAGGCCCTGAGGCAGAAAGAAGCTTGCTTAATTTGAGACTTGAAAGTGTGTTTTATTTGGGAAATGCTGAATGGACCCATGAGGTGGAAGAGGTAGGGGGAGACAGGGCAGGGTTGGAGCAGTGAAAGGTTTTGAATTTGCAGCATCATTCTTGAATTTCATCCTGTAGGTAGTAAGGGTTGAAGAAGAATTGTGAGCACAGGAGAATCAGGACATGGGCCATGTGCTACACTGTGAACACGGGAGCTGAGTTCTAGAGTACGTCTGACAGAAACGCAGCCCTGGTATCTCCCTGGACATTGTCACTTCTCTAACCCTCAGACTTCTGGAAAGGGCTCCAGAGCTGGTGAGTGACAGAGTTTTTAGCAGGAAAGACACTTAACCAGATCTGCTGCCAAGAAAGATCCATCATGCAGTTATGCAACAGAAAAGTTAGAGGACATCAAGATTGGGATAAGAGATCATAGGGGCAGAGGAGGGATGGCAATGATTCTGACACAAAATTATGTGGGCTTGAACTTAATGGCCGCAGGGTGGGGAGCAGAGCAAATTGCAGTGGGAGATTGGGAGATAGATTGGAGAAGATTCAGGGGACTGAGTAATATGATGGAAAATGTTTTATCACAAAATAATATGTAAAGATATGGTTATTAAATGATTCAGAGAGATCCAAGTTGGTAGAGCAGGTAAACATTATGCCTGCTTCCTTCTGTAAACACATTAAAATGACAACTAAATTATAGAACAACCAACCTAGAGAACCAGCTGAAGTTTCACAGCTGAGGAAATAAAGAGGCCATGTCGAGACTGGGCAGAGACGCAAAACAAACTGGCCCCAAACTGCTGTGTGGCAGTTGAAAATCAGGAGGGATATGTCAGCCATGGAGCTTCCCCTCAGAGTAGTGAGGGACTCCAGCCCCACACCAGGCTCCTCAGCCTGGAGTACAACATCTAGCTGTGAAAAACATGGGAGATTCCAACCATTCAGGTGGACAGAAGGCTGTGGAAAACATGGAAGTCTTATTAAAGGGTCTGGGCACAGATTCACTCGTCGCAGCACTCACCTTGGGCTCCAGCAGAGGACAGCGACTTGTGGGCGTTGGAGGCATACAGAAGGCAGACTGAGGTGTGTGGCTCTGGTCCGAGAGCTGAAGGACAGTTGCCATTTTCTCTGAGTGGAGTCCTCTCTTGTGCAGCAGGCCAATGGGCGCCATCTTTTCTGTGTGAAGCCCTTCCCCTCACAGGCCAACTCTGAGTCTGATTGGTCTGCTTAGCTCCACTGGCTCCACCTGCTGACTCACTGAGGTGCTGCCCACCCAACTACCCCAACAGCTGAGGCACTATTCCTCGAGCACCCAGCCCTGCCCTCATTGCCTGGAAAAACTCGTTAGTGAGACCATCTGGTCCTGGACTCTTGCTTTTGGGGAGGTTTTGGATGGTAGTTTCGATTTCCTTACCGTTGATTGTTCTGTTTAGGTTATCCAATTCTTCTTGATTCAGTCTAGGTCTGTATATCTATTTTTCTATATAAAGGATCATATCATCTGCAAAAAGTGACAGTTTAACATTTTGCACCCTTTCTTGAAAAACTATCTGAGCCCATGAGCCCCAGGTGGGCAGCAACGGCCCACGGTGTGCTCTGAGACTTAAAAAAAAAAAGTTTTTGGGGAAGCCGGGATGGCTCAGTGGGTTAAGTGCTCACTTTGCAGCCCTGGGGACCGAGGATCGAATCCTGGCCCCGGCCCGTGTGGACCCATATACTGAACTGGGGAGTGCCCCCAGTTCAGTTCTCTCTCTGCCTCTGTATCTCTCTCTCTCTCTCTCTTTCTCTCTCTCTCTCTCTCTCTCTCTCTGTCAAAAACAATAAATAAATTTAAAAAAAAAGTTTTATCATACTGTTTTTGACAGACAGACAGACAGACACAGAGAAAAGGAGGAGGGTCCAGAGCAGTCTCCATAGTTGTACATCATCAGTTTTCAACATGGTTCTGTTTCACACTGGTGGGTGGGTGGGGTCACGCAGGGCCGGAGCTGAGCTGGGGTCTTCTGCCTGGGAGGTACATTCCCCTCACGCCAGGGGTTGAATTGGGGGCAAGAACTGAAAGGGGGCCTCCTCCATAGGAAGCACACCCCAGTTCAGCATACGGGTTTACACAGGCCGGGGCCGGGATTCAATCCTCAGTCCCCGGGGCTGCAAAGCGAGCGCTTTACCCACTGAGCCATCCTGGCTTCCCCGTGCTCTGAGACTTTTGCTGAATAGCTCCAGGCACAGCACTGACACAAAACCAGGATCTACATTAACTGGATGAACACAATGCTTCCCACTCTAGTGACTGCTTATGACCCTGACTCACCCAACGTGCATAGTGCACGAGGCTTTATCAGTGGCTGAATCTTAAGGGAGCTGGCAGGAGGCAGCAGGCCTTGTGGTGTCCTGGCATTTTGTGAACTATCCCAGGCCCAGTACTGGTACTGGTAGCAGCTGTCCTCATTCTGGCCTCTCCCATATACCTCCAGGTTTAGTACAGGCAGTGACCAACCATGGATTACTCTGCAGCCCCTACTAGGTAGTTCCTGGTTGGTCACAGGCAGTGACTACACAGGAACCCCTCCCCAAACATCTCAGAACCAACATGGAGGTTGACTTCAGACCGCAGTGTAGAGCACGGCCCAATTAGCCCCACAAGGGCACACACAGAGGGCGGTCTCAACAGGCACCAGGGCAGCAAGAGAAAGGCCACTAGTAACTTATAAGGGAGCTCCCCTAAGACTGTCAACTGATTTCTCAACAGAAACTTTGCAGATCAGAAGAGACTAGCCAGAAATATTCAACATGATGAAAAGCGAGGGCTTAAAACCAGAACTACTCTACCCAGCAAGGCAATCTTTAAAGTTGAAGGACAGTTAAAAGAGTTTCTCAGACAAGAAAAAGCTAAAGGAGTTCATCTCCACCAAACCAGTATTACAAGAAATGTTAGAGGGAATTCCTTAAGACAAAAAAAAAAAAGAAAAAGGAAGATTATAAATAATAAAATGACAATAGCTACATGTCTGTCAACAATTGCTTTCAATTTAAATGGATTCAAAGCTCCAATCAAAAGACATAGAGGGTGTTGTGCTGAGTGGAGTATCAGACAGAGAAAGACAGATGCAATGAGATTTTGCTAATATGTAGAATCTAAAAAACCAAATAAACAGAACAGAAACAAACTAATAGATACAGAAAACATTTGGATAGTTGCCAGATGGGAGGAGGGTTGGAAGGGTGGGTGATAAAAGGGGAGGGAAATAAGAAATACAAATCGGTTGTTACAAAGCAGTTAAGGGGATGTAGCATATAGCATAAGAAATATGGTCAATAACACTGTTATAATGGGGTATGGTGTCAGAGGGGTATTAGATTTGTTGAGGTGATAGATGAGAGAGGTTGGTGGTCAGTGTGAAAAGGTGAAGGGATTAAGAAGTACAAATTAATAAGTATAAAACAGTCATGGGGATGTAAATTAGGGCATAGGGAATGATCTGATAATAACTATGTATAGTGTCAGGTAGGTACTAGACTAGTCAGAGGGGTTCCTTCTTAAATTATATAAATGTCTAACCATTATGCTATACATCTTAAATTAATATAAAATAATACTGAATGTACAGTCAATAATATTGTGATAGCATAGGACAGTGTGAGATGTTTGTTAGACTTACGGTATCACTTCCTTAAGTATATAAACATACAATAACTATGGGGTAGCCCTGGAACTAATATAAGGTATGTTAGCTGTATTTTTTAATACAAATCTTTTTTAAAAATAATATATATGATAGAAAGCAAAAGCTCAGGAATCAGACTTGGATTTGAACTCAGATGAGGAAGTTCACCTCCCCGAGTGGCAGTTTCAGGCTCGGTGTGACGGAGGTATGCCTATATGTCCATGGGATGGTTGGGAGGAATAGATGAGAGACGAATTCATCCGGTTCCTGCTCCCTGGTGACAGCAAGATGAAAGGGTTGAGCCAGAGAGACCTTCCTGGAGCTGCCTTTTGGCTCTGACACTGTAGTTTTTATCATCCTGCAAACAAAGAGCAGAGAACACAAAAACCATGTTGGAAGAAGTGTGCTCTCCAGGTAAGCAGAGTGTGATTGCAGTCAGAGGCGTTAAGTGGTTTCCGAATGGCTGCAGCATGATTAGATTCACCACTTACCAAATCACTGTCTATTGCCTTGATCGAATGCAATTGCAAAGAGGTAAATTAACTATTTCCTCCCCCTGTGCCCACTCCCACTTGCCTGTTCCCTGGGCCGAGGTCACTGTGTCATGGATCAAGATGAGGATGACCAGCGTGGTGTCCTCACTGCGTGAAGTCCTGGCCCTGGCTTTTCCCTCCTTAGCATTTCCCCCACTGCTGACAATGGTCAGTCTAGTCTCCCAGAAAAGTGACAGCATGGTGGGGTCAGACAAATGCTCAAGGGTGAGGTTCTGGGACCAGCTCCTCACTTACTATTGTGGAACCTCTGGCAAGTTACTTAATCAGAGACAGAGCTCCGGGCCCTAAGCCTCTGCACGCACCAGGATCCCTGCTGGGTGCTTCCTCACACTCTGCATCTACATGCCCGCTTCCGCATGGCTGTCAGCCGCTCCAGGGGGTAGATGTCCTGTCGATCTCTGTGTTCTCAGCTCCAAGCCCAGAGCCCAGCACAGAGCAGACCCTCGGGATATGATCTATGGAAAAGGATCCATCTATGGAAGGATGAAGAGTTGGGAAGGTGATTGGATGGATAGATGGATGAATGACAAAATGGAGAATAGATGAATAAAAGGGTGGATGAACTGACAAATGGAACGAAGGCTGGATGAATAAAGAATGAAAGGATGAATGGGTAATGAATAAAAGGACGAATCCACCCATCCATTCCCACCAGCACTTCCCGGACACCTCTATCTGCCAGCCCTGGGCTGGGAGCTGGGAAAGACACACCTTCTCCCCTTAAGAGCTCAGAAGCTGAGGATGACTGACAGACAAGTCAGTATCAGTGGCGTGTGGTGAACACTGTGACTGGGGATGTACAGAGGATTATGGGAGCAAGACAGAATGAAATGCATGGAGAATTTCACAGGCCTTCACCGTGGAGGTTGCTCTTTAGGCCAATATTAAAGGAAAATAGGAGTTTGTCCTGTAGACAAAGGAAGAGTGGCATTGTGGAAAGGGAGAGAGACCCTTGTCCAAAGGCAAAGATGCAGGGCAGCGGGGAGGGCTTGGCTTAAAGAGCCTTCCATCCCTTCTCTGCAGACAGGAGGAAGCCCACGAAAGATCTTGGACAAGGGGCAGTCATGCTCAGGCGTAGCGTCCAGGAAGACGGGTCAGCCTGGAGGATGGGATCGGGTGTGGAGAGGAGGGCGTGGCCCACATCCAGAAGGTGGTTGAAGCAGTGTGCATGTGTGAGACCACCTAGAAAGGTGCAGAGTGACAAGCTAAGAGGGAACCTGAGGGGACACCAGCCTGGAGAGAGGACGAAGACAAAGAGTGGTCAAAGGAGCTGGTCGACTCCTCTGCCCTTGACCCTTATCCTGCTGGTCTCACACGCTCTACTTCCCCCTTCCTCTCAGTCAGCTGGCTCAATCTCCTCCACTTCCTGGAACCCAGAAGGCACTGGCCCAGCCTCCACCGCAGCAGGGACCCCCTCTCAGCCTCCAGACCAGAGGAGGAGCTCACTACCTGGGGGTGGGGGCTCTCGTTCCCCTGCTCCCCTGCTTGGCCCCAGCCTAGCCTCCTAGTCTCAACCCCAATGGGCCCCACCAGGAGCTCCTGGCCCCCAGAATTCCACTTCTCCATTTGCAAAACAATGACAGGATTGTTTCTGCAGGTTGAAAAAGTAACACATGCTTGGCTCATGTTTTTAAATCAGATAATCCTGGAAGATAGAAAGAAACTTAAAATTACTGACAATCCACTCCCCAGAGAAAATCACTGTGAACATTTTGTTATGTGTCCTTCCAGAATGTTTTCATTAATAGGCAGGCACACATGTGTGCGCCCACACACACTTTTTTGTTAACTAAAAAGGCAACATGCTATACACAGTGTTCTGTGATATGCTTGTTATTTTTCACGTACGTTGTGAGAATGTTCCCCTCCCGGCAGGTCACCAGCATCGTTTTATTAGCTGAAGAAGACGCTGTGGTGAGAAAGCACCTTCATTTAATCACACCTTTCTGACAGACATGAAGGTTCAACCCTCCAAAATAGTTTTCCAATGGTAAATAGTGTTCTCTGCAAGCCTTGTTCATAAATCTTTGAGCAGTAAAATTGAACTGTTTAAATTTAGGGGTTAATAAGGCTCTCTGGCTCAAGTCCCAAAGAAAATTGATTTTTATTTTCAAAGTCGATGGCGTTTAAATGAACAATGGTTGCCAGGCAACCTGTGAGTGGGGATCCAGAGTAGAGGCCAGAGCAAACAACAGCCTCTACCCCCACCCCAGAAACCTAGAGCCTCTCAGGCCCTGAGTCCAGGCAATGAGCACCCTCTTCATCCTCACAGCCCCCACCCCCGGCACCCCAGCCTGTTCTTCCAGCCCTGCCTCCTGCCCTGACCCCAGAGAAATGGAGGCCAAGGATTCAGCCATTCCAGGCTTCCCTTCCAAAGTGACACCATTGGGTCCGCAAACATTTGCTGAGGACGTCCCATGTGCCTGGCTGTGTGGGGGGAGGCTGCAGAGACACCAGCATAGCCCTGTCCTGGCCAGAGGTGACTCTCAAGGGAGAGGTGTAGGAACTTAGGGCGTTACCCTGTAGCGTCCACAGTACACACCAGCAGTTTTCAATGCACTTGTTTTTTTCTGCTCCTGGTGGGTGCGTAGGACCCACTTCCACCAGTAATAGTGTCAAAGGGGCAGTTGTGGGGCAGGGTGGGAGGATGAGAATCTCCGAGGGGGCAAGTGGGGTTTGAAAAAGGACCCTCCCCCACCCCCACAGCTGAGGAAGCTTCCTGAGGGAGGGGCCATGACCAGGAGGAGCCACTGAAGGATTTCCAGCAGGGGAGGAACAGAAAAATAATCTATAACTTAGCACCTCTCCCTCCATGAAGTGGAAGAATTGTTGCTGGCCAGGAGCTCTAGAAGAGGGACCCAGCTCTGCGACGAGCTTGGTTTGGTTTGTGTATCAGTCAGGATAAGCTAAGCTATGCTGCAGTAACAAGTAAGAGCCCCCACATCACAGTGGCTCAAAACAATAAAAGTTTATTTTACATAGACACACACACACACCATTGCCAGCCCCAGAAACTCCAGAGTCCTTGTCCCCTATGAGACGAGTCAACAATCAAACTGCTTCAATTCTCTGGCACTTCCTTCTCAACACATGGCTTCAAGGTGGACAGGGACAGGGAAGGAACAGGGTGCATCTGCTTGCTGCTAACTGCGCTCATCCGGCAGTGAAACACCTCATTCTGCTCACCTTCCATTGCCAAAGAAAGTCATCTGGCCGCACTTACTTCCAGAGGTGAGGGCTGGTATCATCAGAGGATGACTGAATGTCTAAAAATTGTGGGTGAACCCTAAAAATGCCAACCACAGTTTCCAAACCTGCAAAGTAAGCAAAACAGTATATGCCACCATTTCTTCACTCACTCACTCACAGGTTCAACACACTGATTTTTATTGTGCAAGGTGCCGGTGATGCGGGATTGGAACTCAGGGCTTCTGACGCCTAAGGTAAGACTTCGCCCTGCTCTCCTTCACTCTCCCAGCCTCGCTCACGCGTTGGTCTTAGTTTGGCTTCTCCCTAAAGCAGAGCCTGAAACAAGGACTTGAGTGCAGGAAGGTTACTTGGGAGGGGAGCTCAGGAGGCCACAGTGAGGGAGTGAGCAGGCGAGGAGGGAACGCCAACCTCGTGTGCCTCAGTGAGCCTGTAGCAAGCCCGACGCCAGTGTGGCCCACACGGCTCCATCCCACCAGGGACCCTCTGAGAAACCAGGAAAAATACAGCTCAGAACTGTCCCAAAAAGCAGGAGGCTGGAGTATGTCCCCCTAACCGCTGTCCCCACCAATGGAGGGTTGTTCCTGGAGAAGTGAAGTCCCCGTGCCTCACTGGGGACAGTGCTGCAGCTGGTGTCCCAGGTGGCCTGAGGGGACGAAGTGCCAAGCACCAACAGCATCCGCTGTAGAGGCTGAAGGAAAAGCCACACCGTCACAAAACCAGATGGAAAGCCACCGCCACCAGTCCTGCATTGGGCGGAGATGCCGGCCTCGGGCCAGCTGCCGGGCTAGTTTCTCCTAACCTCCCTTCCCTGCTCCACGCTCTGCGTGAAGTCGAGCCAGCGGGCTCAGGCACCGGAGCAGCGTGGCGGGTGGCCGCAGGGGCCGAGAGGGTGGTCTCCTTGCTGGCTCAGGCACAGCCTGTCCAGAAGTCAGGAAAATGGGAATGGGACACACAAAGACACAGAACTGTTAGGACTTCTGTGGTCAGCGTGCCCAGGATTCCAGGAGACAGAAGACGTCCCCCCCTGTGTTGGGAGCCTCTAGCCTCGCTGAGAACCATCCACGGCAAGAGGCAGCGTGGTGAGGGGCAAAGAGTCCCAGCCGTGGAAGCAGACGGCAGGGGGTTCAAGTCTCGTCACCACTACTTCCTGCATGTGCACCAATGCTAGCAGAGGGATCGGGACAGCGGGCATGGAGTGCCCAGCTGAGAGCAGCACGTGTTGTCACTGATCCTCACCTTCCAGAGTCACCCTCAGTGCCCACCCCACAGAGTCCGCACTGTCCCTGAAATCAGAGGCAAGGTCTGCAGCCTGCCCCTTAAAGCCACTTAAAGCACCAGACCCCAGACCCGGAACAGGCCCCTCTGTGCCCTTGAGTCCCAAGCTCCTCTGATCCCACGTTTCTGGAACAAATGCAAAGGCAATTCTCCGTGTGAAGACCCTCCCACCCCAGGGAAGACCTCCACACTGGCAGTGTGACTTCCTGAGGTGAGGAGGGGGCAGGACCACATGACTAGGCCAAGTGCCTGGGAAAGTGCAGAAAATCTGTAGGTTGTCAGAAAGAGCCAGCGCGGGAAGGTCAGGGCCAAAGGGCATGAGTGTCACGTGCTGAGGACTCGGTCCTCAGACTAGTCCTGGCTGTGCCTTCAGGCTGATCTTCAGGGTCCCTTTGGAGTTCCTGGTCTTATGATGGACAAGGTCCGTGCGGGCTGGAGGGTCCTGGAAGGCTCCTAGCAGTATGAGCTCCGGGCTTGGGGTTGGGCTGATGGGGGCAGGAAGGCATCCCGGTCCAGAGGGTTCTCGTGAACCTGGAACACATGCATAGGGTCCGCTCGTATTTCAGCAAGGAGACCCTCACTCCAGCCCCTAACTTCTACCACCCGTGGATGAGTCGTGGGCTCTCAGGGCACCGTGTCCTGCTCAAATCCCGTGACCTTCTCATCCAGCTCGGCGCCTGCCTTCCACGCAATCGCGCACAAGGGAAGGGGGGTGCCGGGTAGTGGGAAGGTCTGCTTCTCAGAGACCCCCTCCCATCCTGGAGCCGCGGGACGGGCTCCACGCCACTGATTCCAAGTTTAGTCCACCGAGGGCTGTGCCTGGAAGCCGGGCTGCCGACCCCAAGCCTGTGGGCTTCTGCTTATTTCCCTGGAGCCTTAAAAAGCACAATTATGTGGCAGATGGTGCTGAGATCAGGGGCCACAGAGAGGATGAGGTGTCCTGTTCTGCGGGAGGGTCCTGATGCTCAGATCTGATCACATTCAGCTCAGCCAGGAGCTCAATAGCTGACGCCTGCCCGGTACCATTTCTCGTGGGCAGAATCTTGACTTTTCCTGTCTTCATTTCCTCAATCTGTACAGGAAACAATGACAGTTCCTTCCTCAAAGGGTTGTTGGGGGGCAAATGAATTAATACGTGTGAAGTGCTTAGAACACTGACTAGCACAAAATAAATTTCCAATAAATGTTAGTTTGGGAGGATTTTTTTTATGATTATGATTATTATTCATATATTCATTCAAGTACAGAGACTTATCGGTATTCAATTAGTGTTGAATGGTTGAAATGCAAAGGGGAGAAAAGGCTGCAAACAGATGACATAAAATATTGAAATAGACATTTGGTTTGCACTTGATTTGGTCTAAGTAGTTATGATCTGGTTTCCATGGAAACTGCTGAATAGCAAGACTCAGAACAGACAGTTTTCCTCTGTGCTGAGTGCACCAACGTCCACGTGGGGCTCCCGCACTTTGCAGCCCACAGAGGGTGCCGGTCTCCCACCCACCTCGCTCACCTCTGTCCTCACCAGACACTGAGCTCTTCCTGGGCAGGACCAGGACTTACAGACACTCAGCACCCAGTGGCTACATGGTTGCTGGGACGCAGCAAGGGCTCACATATTTTTTGTTGAATGAACGAATGAATAGTGAACGTTCTCTGACTGGCTCAGAAATGGTAGGACTGAACCTTCAGTAAAAGACCTCAGCCTTCCTCTGGGAAGGACTGGGGAAGGCAGGGGTAACTATCACCTCGATTAGATTACATTAGATGTTCGAATGCTTCACGCCATTCACTGAAATAGGATTAGACCCTGTTCAAGTTCAACTGCAAAGTGGCAAAGAGCTTGGGCTTTGGGAACCACCAAATCTGGGAGGCGGTATTGGCTCAGCCACACCTCTGCTTTGTAAATCTAGGCTCGTGATTTCATTTCTCTGGGCCTGTTTCCGCATCGACAAATGAGGCCTGATGACATTGACTTTTCAGGGAGGATGTGTAGATAAAATGGTCCCATGCGTGCAAAGCCCCCTCCTCCCTGGGAAGGGAGCCACAGCAGCTTTGTTTTGGAGTCTGTGAACGGAGGACAACAGCGGCCCTCCCCTCTCCCAGCGGCTGGAGACATGAATGCTGTGGTAGGAGAGTCCTTCGTAAACTGCAGAGTGCTGTGCACACGTGCAGGATCCTGGGGATGGCCCGAGGCACAGAAAGAACCAGAACCTGGAGCCCTGCTGGAACAAGCCTCCCAGCCAAGAGGGGACAGAACCCAGAAAAGGAAAGACACCCAAAACCCAGTGGGGGAGCTTCTCATAACCATGGACTCCCGTGTTCAGGCCCAGGCGCCTCCACCTCTACTTTCTGAGACCCTGGGAAAGTGATCACCTCGTGAGGCCTCAATGTCCTTGTTGGTGGTGTGACAGTAAGTCACGGGGTTGTGAAGTGCTCCGTCCATCACTCAGTCAACACGTCTGTCCCCATTTCTCCCCAAGTCCTCCCACGCCCTCTCAGGGCGCAGCGAGTCCTCCTCAGAGTGTCCAGTCTTTGGTTTGCACAGAATAAGGAGAAAACAAACCGGAAGGACAGCAAGGGGAGGGGAAGCAGGCCGACCCGCCTTACTGGACAGGCCACAGTCATGAGGCAGGGATGACTGCCACCCCCGTTTCCCGGAGGTGGGTCACTGAGGCCCAGCTGGCACTGGGCTTCACGTCTGTCCGTGCAGAACTGGCGCTCCCATCTCTAATCCAGGATCCCTCTCCAGCTCCAACTCCAAACGCCTTGTGGGTCCCTGGGGCTGGGGAAGCACAGATGGACAGAAACCAAGTGGGTGCCTGGCCCAGCCCAGCACCCCATCCCTTCCACTCCCTAACCCTGTCCCTCCGCCCGCAGGCACTCTCTGAGGTGGGGGGGGGCCCTCTCAGCCTCTCCCCAGGATGCTGGGACAGGGGCAGGAATCACCGGCTCAGCCTGTGCCCTCCTGCCAGAGATAACAGCGTCATTAGGTAACTGCATCTGTCCCTTATCTCACTCTCACTCTTTATTACCTCCCTGGGGAGATGCTGTATCCACGGCCTTTCTCTGCAAATTAAGGCAGTCTCCATGGCTGCAAGCACAAACCAAGGGACCGCTAGCGGGGGTGTGCTGTGGCGGAGAGATTACATCTTCAGGTGGCAGGGACACCATGTCCCTCAGCTCAGGATGTGCTGACAGGCCCCAGATGCCTCCTGGGAGCATAGCCAGTGCCCACAGAAAATGTGCTGGATTCGGAGGAGGAAGCAGGGGTCTTGCCCTAGGCTTGCTGTGTGACCTCAGGCCCTGCCCTTAACCTCTCTGGGTCCCAGGTTCTCATGGGTCAGATGGGGACAATAACTCTTTCCCCATAACAATCAAGCCAGCTTGGGCCTGAGAGACACCTATACCTACATGTATTCTCTCTGTATTTTGGATTCTATGGCAGCTCTTGTTTTTTAAGGTATATAGTGGTATCTCATTGTGGTTTTTCTTTTTCTTTTTTTTTTTTTTTTAAAGATTTATTTATTGTTTTTGACAGAGAGAGAGAGAGATACAGTCAGAGACAGAGAGAAGGGGGAGGGCCCAGAACAGTCTCCATAACTGCACATCATTGGTTTTTTTTCACATCGTTTCATTCCACAGGTGGGCTTGGGGCTGCACAGGGCAGGAACGGGGCTGGGGTCTCGTCCCGGTGAGAACTGAACTAGGGGCACTCCCCAGTTCAGCATATGGGTCTGCACGGGCCGGGGTTGGGATTCAATCCTTGGTCCCCAGGGCTGCAAAGTGAGCACTTAATCCACTGAGCCATCCCAGCTTCCCTGGTTTTTCTTTTTAATTAAATATAGTAGACATACAATATCATGTTAGTTTCAGTTATACAGCATAGTGATTCAACATTGTGGGAGCTCTTTTTTTAAAGAGAGCTTTACAGACGTGCATTTGCACATATTTAAAATGTGCAACTTGGTAAGTTTTGACATAGGTCCACCGGCCATCACCTCGGTCAAGATAGTGAACACACACATCACCTCCCAAACTCTCCTTCTGGCCCTACGTGGCCTCCCCACCTCCACACCCCTGGCAACCGCCCCCTGCTTGCTGTCTCTATAGAGTCGTCTGCATGTCCTAGAATTTTATGTGAACAGCATGATACAGCAGCTCTTTTTGTCTGGCTCCTATTCTGAGACATCCATAGTGATGTGTACATGAACAGTGCACTCCTTTTCATTACGAAGTCGTAACCCAGGGTAAGGAGATGCTACAACTTTTTAATTTGCTTATCTGTTGAAAGGCGTCTGGGTTGTTTCCAGTTGGGGCTGTTACAAATAACGCTGTTATGAATACTCGTGGGTTTAACTTTTAAAGGAATGACAAATGTTTTCCGAAGGACTCGTGTCATTTCACCTTCCCACCAGCAGTGTCTGAGTTCCAGTTTCTTTACACCATCAGGACCCTGGGTACGAACCGCCTTTGAAGTCCCATCACGCTCACAGGCGAGCGGCGCTGTCTCGTTGCACCGCGAGCTGTGCTCAGAGAAGTGCCTGGGCTCCCAGGCCCCCTGCCCAGGGCCAACTGGTCTCTCGGCGAGGAGGCGAGGCAGGGCCTGGAGCCCCTGGAGCTCTCCGTGGGCATCTTGCATTCTCCGGAGAGGCTGTGTGTGGGGTCACAAGATGGCCTCCCGAGGACCTGCCCACCCTGTGATTCTGGGACAAACGCAGCTCTCACCTCTGCGGAAAAACAGTCTGTGTCGAGGTCCTGTGTCCACCTTGGCAGCTATGATGTACTGGCACTCAGTGCCTCGGGAAGATCTCTCGTGGGGATCCTGGGATGGTCCAGGCCTAAGCTGGTGCCTCACCAGCCTCAACCACCTGTCCAGAGCACTAGGAGCTGGGGGGTGGCTTCCTCAGAGCACCCTCATCAGGGCTCTGACAGCAGCTCGAAGCCTCTGAGGCCCTCCACACTGGAAGCCGACGACAGCAGCTCAGCCCCTGGACTTGCAGGCCTTGGGCAGGAGGTAGGTCCGGGACTAAAGCCACCTGGTCCAGGCTGCCCTTCCAGCTCCTGCAGGAGGGACGGGTCCCCCAGACCACGACACTCTGCACTGGGGGCCAAGGCGAGGGCAGCCCGTGCTCTGGGGGGGAAGGCTGCTCAGACCCTTGGTGCTGAAATATCACTTGTCAGGAGACAAGAGGCTCGTCACTGCCTTGCAGAGCCAGCCAAGTGGAGCTCCCCGAAGGCCCCTCTGCCTGCACCCCTGGCCCCCAGCTGTGCCGGCCAGGGAGGTGCAGGGCTGAGGCTGGGGGATCAGCTCACCACTACTCCTCTGGGGAGAGCAGAACACCCCCCCCCACACACACACACACAGTTAAATTCCTAGAAATCACACAAGGCATTATTTTGGCCACTTTGTGGAACAGGAAACAGAGCCTCAGGGAGGTTAAGTGACTTTTTCAAGGTGATACAGACTCACACCCAGATCTCCTGACTCCAAAGTACAAATCTTTCCACCATCGTAAGCTGCTTCTGCCATCTGGCGAAAGACCATTGGGCCCAGGATCTCCCTGAAGTCACCTGAACGTGCTTCCCCGGGGGTCCCTAAATGCCAGCCTGTTGTGGGCTGTGGATTTGAAAGGTTGGGGCCTGGACAGGGGGTCCTCTCAACCTCAGAGTCCCGGCTGCCTGGCTCCATCCTAGAAGCTCCCCTGTGTTGTTCTGACCCTGCTCTGAGGGTAGGGGTGCCTCCCACCTTGCTCCCTACCACATCTCCTCTCCTCCATGCTGAACCTCACCTTCAGCTTCACCATCATCTCTTCCCAAGACCTACTTCCCAGCGTTCTTGTCTGGACTTGGCATGACCTCGGGGTTTGCACATTGCTAAGTAATGCTTCCACAGCCTCTCTGTGGAGCTTCTGCAGACCCCTACCCCCACCCACCCCCGCCCTGCCCAGCGGCTCTCCCTGCAGATACAGACGGCTCTGATCCAGAGGTGTTTCCCCAGAAGATGTCCTGCTTTGAAGTGAGGCCCCTGGGGACCCCTATGACAGGCTGGCCAGCCTACTGAAACCTTGAACTTAGCCCAGCGAGACGAGGCTGACGGTACATACCGCTTGGAATGGGGCAGTGCTGTTGTTCTCTGTCCTGTTCAAAATGGGACGTCTGGGGGAAGCTGGGATGGCTCAGCGGGTTAAGTGCTCGCTTTGCAGCCTGGGGGGCCAATGATCGAATCCCGGCCTGTGCGAATCATATGCTGAACTGGGGTGCACTTCGCATGTGGGAGGCCCCCAGTTCGGCTCTCACCCTCCCGGTTCGGCCCCTGGCTCGAAGGGCTGTGCCTCCCATGCAGGAGGCCCCCAGCCCAGTTCCCATCTTGGGTGGCCCCTGCCCACCTGTGTGGAACAAAACCATGTTGAAAAACTGATGACGTACAACTATGGAAACTGCTCTGGGCCCTCCCCCTTCTCTCTGTTTCTCTCTGTCTCTGTCAAAAACAATAAAATAAATAAGAAATAAAATGGGACATCTGGTCAGCCTATCCTGTGGGAATACGGCCGCAGGAAGGAAAGAAGAGGTGGGCAAAGGGATGGCTTCTCAAATCCCAGTCTGGCCCAGCCCTGGTCCTTCTTTCCAACCTGCCATGCCTCAGGCCCAGGGGAGGTAGCCTTGCTTCCCGGCCCTGGTGGCCACGGTACCCTTCCCCCACCTCTCCCACCCTCTTCCTGAGCTGGGGCCCCCCAAAGCCCTGGTCACCCGTGAAGGCCTGTAAACCTCCTTATTAGATTAAAATAAACATCTGCCAAAGAGAAACAAAACAAAACCTTAATTGGAGGCCCCTGGAGATGTTTGCAGAGACAGATGGGAGAGGATCTAATGCAATCACCTGGTCCCGGGCTCCGTGCAGACGTGCAGATAGAACAGCATTGCCCAGCAACGGGGCCTTGCCACCCGAGGCCTGATAAGGTGCCTGGAGGAGCCTTGTGTTTGGAAAATACGGTTTTGTCAGCGGGGCCAAAGGCGTGTTGACTCTGCTGTCCAGTGACTTGCGCTCCCTCATCAGATAAGCAGCTGCCACTTTCCCTGGGGGACACACAGGCAGAAGACCGCTCCCAAGGACCCCCTGGCAGGGGCTCTCCACGCAGAGATGTCCCGAGCCCCAGACAGGAGCACCAGTCCCTCTCTGAGACCTGGTGCTCGCCAAAGGGGACATTTCTGGCCCAGGGCAAGTGGTGGCAATGGCTTTCTCTTTCCCACCCGACTGCTGGTTCAGAATGGTCTCTGCAGCCCCTCAGGGGAGGGGGTAGGTGTGAGGGTTGCTGGAAGTCCTGCTGGGCACATCTATACAATGCCTGTGAGCATCCCACCATCTCCAAATCTCTGTTGCCTGTCTTCTCCCAGTGACTCCTGTTTGCCTCAAAGTAAAAGCCAAAATCCTCCTCAAGGCCCCTGATTCCCCACCTGCATGATCTGGCCCAATACTGTCTCGCCTGCTACTCCCCCACCACTCACTCTCTTCCAGCCACCTTGGCCTTTCTGATCTGCCCCAAACCTGCCAGCTATACTTCTGCCCCAGGGCCTTTGCACTGGCTCTTCATTCTGCCCTTAACATGCTTCTCCCTGATATCCACACGGCTCCCTCCCCATGAGTCCTTCGAGTCCTCACTCAAGTTACTGTCTCAGTGATGCCTACCCTGTCCATGTGTGTGTGATGAGACCACACCCTCCCACCCTACTATTCCCAAGCTTTGCTCTTTCTTTTTCAACAGCATCGCCACCTTCTAACCTACTATATCACATATTAATACTTACTTGGTGGGAATGCCGGGATGCCTCAGGGGGTTAAGTGCTTGCCTTGCAGCCCCGGGGTCCAGGGATCGAATCCCAGTCCCGGCCCATGAGGACCCATATGCTGAACTGGGGTGTGCCCCCAGTTCAGTTCTTGCCAGGGTGAGCCTCCCCTGTGGAAGGCCCCTGGTTCAGACCCCAGCTGGTGGGGGTATGCCTCCCCTTCAGGAGACCCCCAGCCTGGTCCCCCACCTGTGCGGCCCTCACCCACCTGTGTGAAATGAAACCATGTCGAAAATTGATGACATACAGCTATGGAGACGGCTCTGGGCCCTCCTCCTTCTTTGTCTCTCTCTGTGTCAAAAACAATAAAAACAAAGCTTTAAAGAATTAAAAAAAAAAAAACTAACTTGGTTTGGTTGATTATCACCTGTCACCCCAGCCGAGAATACAAGCCCCAAGAGCTCTTTTCTTCACTAGCATGTTCCAAGCATCCAGAAAGCGGCCTGGAACACAGCAGGTGCTCAATAAGTGTTTGTTGTGTGAAGGGCTGTGTCTCCTCTCCAGCTCCTAACAGCTCTGGGGGAAAAGAGGCTAGGTTCAGAGCGGCGAGGGTGAGACAGTCTCCAGACCACACCTCTGCGAGGTAACTGGGCACCCCCAGGACCGGCCAGGGGCAGCCATCCGCCTGCCCTCCACACACACAGCCCATCGCGCGGGTCTCCAGAGGAAGCCGGCCTCATCCAGGAAGGAAAACCTAAGACTGGGCACCAGGAGAGCTTGGCCCCTGTCGCAGGCCTGCTGTTGGTTTGCTGTGTGACTTGGGACAAGGCACTGCTCATCTCTGAGTCTCAATGTCCTCTTTTATCAGATGATGTTAGCATTTACCCTCTTTATCTAAAAGCAACAAACTTCCACGTCTTTCCACCACAGCCTGAGATCAAATCCTGCCTTCACCACTTAACAGCCTAGCAGTTTAGGTGACTTCTCTGAGCCTCTACCTCCAATCGTCTATCAGCAAGAAAGATGATAACATTTCCCCACAGCAGTGGGGAGAGCGCAGCAGCCAATACATGCAGAGGGGCCAGCTGCTACGGCTCAGACCTGTCACACTGTGGGCACAGCGTGTACCACTGTCCTCACAGCGTGGGGACGTGGCTGCCCAGGGACACTCAGCAGGCTCCGGGGCATTCTCTGTGCCCGGCTGCTCCTGGAGCCCTGGGCTCTCCCCACCCCCTGTTCCGGCTTGGCTGATGCAAGGCCTGCTCATTCCCCAACCCAGTGGATTCCAGCCTTCACCCTTACTCCCCATGGGGGCCTGACCCTGGTCGGAGACTGTGAAGTGACTGGTGTTGACAAGACACTTCCTAAATGTAGGACAGGAGTCTAAAGAGCCATCCTCCAAACTAATTCAAAGGACAAGCAAGCCCCGGAGTCAGGGATGGAGGGAACCCTATCGAGGCCCGGGAAGGGTGAGGCTCGCGGGGTACTGAGCTCTGTGTAGCTGCAGGACCACGGACCACGGAGGGATAGAGATGCTGTCAGACCACGCACACCCCAGACAGAGCCAGTGGGGGTCAGGGTTGTGGCTTGGGTTCCCTGAGTCAAGGATGTGAATGCACGTGGTTATCAGGAATCCTGGGTAGAGAAGTGGGGAAGAAAAAAGGGGTGGAGAGTAGAGGGTGAGGGGTGGAGGGGTGAGGAGAGGAAAGGAAGTCAGTGAAGTGTGTGTTCGCAATAGTGTGTGCTGTCGAGCCACACACCACAGTGAGAAACGGAGCTGAACTCAGGGAGCTGCCAGACATGGTACCAAAACACCCTCCTCGGAACTCTCCCACCAGGCGCGAGGAAGCGGGGGTTCTCTGGATGGACACCCGAGATGCACTGGCTGAGGGCAGGCCCCTGGACTTCCTGCTTCCGGTGAACACAGCAGAGCAGGTTTCAGGGTTTCTGTAAAAAGCTTTGGGCCCGAGGGGTGGGTCCTGACAGTGGGGGTGGGCCAGGACCCTGAAAGGCACAGGGGGCCGGGTGGGCCACTCCTGCCCCCCAAGAGACGAGGACACCAGCTCTGTCCCCTGTGCAGCACCCTCAGGCTGAGGCACCCACCTCCCTCCCACGGTGGTGTGCAGATAGTTACATTATTAGTGGAACATACACATAACATACAATGTGCCATTTCGACCATTTTTAGGCGCACAGTTCCTCGCATTAAGGACAGTCACACTGTTGTGCAACCATCACCATCATCCATCTCCAGAACTTCCTTCCCAACTGAACCATTTAGCCATCCCTCCCCGCCCCCTCCCCCTGCTCCCGGCAACCACCATTCCTCTCTCTGTCTGTCTGGATCTGACTAAAGAGCGATCTTTTTTGAAAAGCATTTCAATGTCCTCACTGCACAAATCTGCCTTCGCCTCCTTCCCCCTCCGCACCCCAGCTTGGCCCTTAGACTCTAGGGTCAGGAAGTCGTATGTGGTTGTTGGTCCTATACCTCCCTCTTCATTTCTTCTTTCTTTTTCTACTCACTGGAGGAGTGGAATTAATAGGTTGAGGATCAGGAGAACTGATTCTGGCTCTTACAATTAATTCCCTGTGCTGGGGTCAGTCCCTGCCCATCTCCGAACCTCAGGAATGAGACTAGACTCTCAGCAATATGGATCCACTGAGCTTCGTATGCACCTGAGAACTAATCATTCTATGGCATCAATTCAGACAATTGCCCATAACGAGGAGGTTTCGATCCCCGAGATGAAATCCTGCATGGCCTGGATGAAAGTCTGGGTGAGTCTGAACCAGAGTTGTCTGGGATGTGGAAATAAATGGTGGCTGGCATCAAGCAGTCCTTTCCCTTCAACACACTGACAGGTGAGTCTATAAACATTCCCACCATCAGCACCCTAGTCACTGGCACCCCCAACGCCAGTGTCTCTGTTCGTTGTCAAAGAGCTCGCTGTCCTTGCTGGCTAGTTTCTTGTTTCAGTTGGAGTACCGTTTCAGAAAACAGGTTATAAAGTGGCTCGCAGCATCATGGGAAGGATCGACGAAGTTAACCATAACGTGCGTTTCCAGAAACAGCTCACAGAGCCACACCTCAGAACTGAACTACCATTGTTTCTGCTGCCCCTGCCAGGATCAGGGACCTGCCTGCCAAGTCAGGAAGCGGACACCACAGCCACTGCCACCAGAGCGCCCACCTCTGTCAAGTCCACACTGGCAACATGGTGGCTCTGCATCCTGTCTCTTTTGATACATGACTCCAAATCCAGTTCCTCCATAAGTTCTTCTGATTGGTAGAACCTAAATCACATGCAGGTCCTTAGCTGCAAGGGAGTCTGGGAAATGTCGTTTTTTAGCTTTCCTACTTCTGCCCACCAGAGGAAGGTTGGCATGGACATTGAGCAATCTAATTCACAGTGCCCTACAAAGACTCAATGCTATACCAGGAGCTATACTGCATCTCCTCCACCCGCTCAGCTCCTGCTTCCTGACAAACAAGGCAGTCTCTGTACTGAGCTGCAATCAAAACACATGTTGTGCAGGGGTCAGCATTTAGCAGCAGATCTGGGAACCCATCATGCAGAACAGTGAGCAGTGATTAGGACGAGAACTACTGGTCCCTTCGAGCTCTAACATGATTCCAAGATGAGCTGCAAAGCCCATCTTCAAAGCCGACCATGTTCTTCTCTGATTCCCTCCTACTGCATAAGTAACAAGAGCATTAACCACATCTTGGCTTTCTGTCCCAGGCCTTTGCGTTTCCGTAGGAGCGATTCCCAGTAAGAACATTTGTCTGTGGAGAAAAACACAAGAACCTGATGGTGAGCACTGGATGAGAGGTACTTGTTATAACCAGAGGCACAATGTCAATGCAAGAGGAGCTCAGGAGCAGCCATCTGATAAGAAATGAGGGTGAGATAACTTGCCCAAAGCTGCATAGACAAGGCAAGGATGTGGCTTTGATGGAGATTGCATGTATGCTTAGAGCCATAAAAATAGCTTTGTCCATGCTTCATCTACCAAAGGTTGGAAAAAATACCAACTATCTTTCTTGAAGATTGACAAGTCCCCAGAAAAGACAGAAGGTAGTATAATATTAATACTAGGGGCGGGGGGTCACTGATGGTGACTAGTTAAATCATTCGGCTGATAGAGGGCTTAGGGCTTGGGAAGAGGAGTGTGGAGTGACACAAGGCAGATGGATGGCCCCCAGACTCCATCATTTCCTAGCTGTGTGACCTTGGGAGAGATACTCCATCTCTCTGCGCTTTGGCCTCTGCATAGGAAAAGCAAAGATGTTGGTAACTTAGCCAGAAGTTTATTGTAAAGATGAAATGACGGAACAGGCGTAAAGCCCCATAGCAAATGTCAGTGTCCCACCTATGTCCTTTGGGGCCACCTTAGAGGTTGCCTGAAGACAGTCCCCATACATCCAACAGCTTCTGGTGCGCTCTACCTGAGGGTGTCCTCTGGCAGTAGGAGAGGCCACTTGGCCCTTTCACAGAGCAGAGCAGAAGTGCCGGCAAATCGGTGTCTCCAGAAGAGGCCCCTCCCACGCCACCCATGAGGGAAAGGAATCAACAGGCAAGTCACTGAGCTTCTTGGCCCCAGTGGGACAATTCTGAGGTGTGTTCTACAGTTTCCCAACAAGACCCTGCTAGACGGCGTCTCCACCACCCTCACTGGTGATGTGCTGGTCCATACACTTATCGGCATTTCTCTTTTCCTCATCTTGCTCCCCTGCTCCTTACTGTGCCCCTGGAGTCACTTCCAAATGAATGCTTTGCACTCCCAAATCCTTGTCTTAGGGTCTGCTTTTGGGGAACCCAAGATAAGCATCAAACCCAATGCCTGATGCTTTGAAAGGTACCCATCAACAGTGCCACGCAGCGTCCCTCAGCAAAATCACACAACACAGAAACTATTTGAGCGACTTTAATTCTCCCAACGGTAGGGCATAATTAGCACCAATAAAGATTTATTTTTATTGTATTTTGACAGAGAGAGAGACAGACAGAGAGACAGGAGGTCCAGGGCAGTCTCCATAGTTGACAGCATTAGTTTTCCATATAGTTTCACTCCACAGGTGGGCGTGGGGCTGCGCAGGGCAGGAACTGGGCAGGAGCCTCCCACACAGGCCCCGGCAAGAACTGAACTGGGGGCACACCCCAGTTCGGCATGTGGGTCCACCTGGGCCAGGCCCGGGATTCGATCCTCGGGCTCCAGGGCTGCAAAGCAAGTGCTTAACCCAGGGATTCCCAACGCCGTGCCCACGGGCACCCCCGATTTGTGTGCACCGCCATTATTTGACTGCATCAGAAGTTTTTCATAAACACTAAGTAAAACTATCATTTATTTTTATATATTTGTTAGAATTTTAAAATATTGTTTGCGTATCTACACAGGTTTATTATATTCGTTGGTATGTTTGCACTATCGTATGTATAAGTGTTTCCCTAGCTTTCGCCTTTGTACATGTCGCGTCTTGTTTAGCCGCTGCGCTCTTTAAACTCTCCTCCACCCAACCGGGAGACGCCAAGTTGCCGTTTTGATGGCGGTTGCTGGACTGATCGGGTCATGACGGTTAGCTAGGATCACAGTGTTTTGATAGATTCGATTTTAAATGAACTAAAAGCGAGGTAGGTCATCCATTATTATGGTGGCAATTTGATATGATATTGTAGTTCTATAACTATTTTTATTTTTATTTTTTAGTCCTAAAATGAGTGGACCAAATAAGAGAAAACGAACCTATAATTTTAACACAGACTGGGAGGCATCATATTGTTTCATTAATTTAAAAGGTAAATGCGTTTGCCTGTTGTGTGGCAGTAGTATTGCAGTGCCGAAAAAACATCATGTTGAACGTCACTTTCAGACAAGTCATACCACTTTTGATACGAATTATCCACTTAAATCTGAAGTAAGAAAGAAAAAAACAAATCAACTAAAATGAAGTTTAACTACTCAACAGACTGTTTTCACTAGACATGTGGAAAAATCTAAAAAGGCAACCATTGCTTCTTTCAAAATTTCTCACATGCTCGCAAAGAAGAAAAATCCTTTCCAGGATGGTGAATTGTTCAAAGAAGCATTTCTGACTGCTGCCGATTGTTTGTTTGAGGAATATTCTAACAAG
>PVKE010003955.1:0-68128 GCA_004027555.1 Craseonycteris thonglongyai
GGGCATCTACCCAAAAAACCTGAAAACCTTAATCTTTAAAGATGTTTGTACCCGCATGTTCATCGCAGCACTGTTCACAGTGGCCAGAACATGGAAACAACCAAAATGCCCTTCGATAGATGACTGGATACAGAAGATGTGGTACATTTACACAATGGAATACTACTCAGCGATAAGAAATGATGAAATACATTCATTTGTGACAACATGGATGGACCTAGAGACCATCTTATTAAGCGAAATAAGTCAAACTGAAAGAGTCAGGAAACATATGACCTCACTTATAGGTGGAATATAAAACTGAAAGTAACAAAGACACAGAGACCTATGGACACACTCAATAGCTTGGTGATTGCCAGAGGGAAGGGGAGGAGGGAGGAGGGAGAGAAGGAGGGGAGGTGGGAGAGGGCACCAGCATTATGGACACACTCAATAGTTTGGTGGTTACCTGGAGAAGGGGGAGAAGGGAGGAGGGAGAGTTGTAGGGGGAGGTGGGAGTGGACACCGGATATATGGTGGTGGAGGGGGAGCTGATACTG
Source organism: Craseonycteris thonglongyai (assembly GCA_004027555.1). Classification (NCBI taxonomy): domain Eukaryota; kingdom Metazoa; phylum Chordata; class Mammalia; order Chiroptera; family Craseonycteridae; genus Craseonycteris; species Craseonycteris thonglongyai. The sequence goes on from PVKE010003955.1 coordinate 540, forward strand.
AGTGATGGGCACATAATACGATGCATGAATGATGTGATGTGGACTTGTGCATCAGGAAACTACCTAACTGTTACCAACCAATGTAACCTCATTAAATTTAACAATAAATAAATTTTTTAAAAAAGATGAGTTCAATACCATTTTCATGGTGACTCGTGTGTTAGAAGAATATACAATCTAAACAGGTTAGAGAGGAAATTAATAAGATAAAAAAATAATTAAAAGATGTGTTCAGCCAACTCATACCTTTTAAAGGACTTTTGATTTATATAAAGTCCAAACTCTATAAATTTGCTACCAAGATGCTAGTTTTAGAGATCAACACAATTGTATCTGACTCCACTGAACAAATATGGTAGCATTTAAGCACACCTACGAATGCCTATCATTGCTAATATTTAAAAGGCAGTTGCCATGGAAAGAAGGGGACAGGCTCAAGGACATTTCAAGAGCAGAATTTGTAATTTCTCTACAAAAACTTCAGAAATGTATTTTATTAAGGCGAATAGATCTGACTTTGTAAAGCCAATGTTAAACTATAATACTAGGGATACAGGTGGCTCTCCTAGAGCTGACAACACACCCTTCCTCAGGAGGTCAGAGTTCACATGTCACAATTAAATCTGAAATTTATCAGATATCACAGCAAGGTCATGAATTACCATACATGGTTTGGCACATCCCTGAGTAGTAGCCTAGTAATTCCTTGCTAAAAACTGTCACTTTTCATAGCTTGAATTATCAGGATCAGAGATTTTGGACAAAGCTAGAAAACCCACAGTCTCGGAAACTTAAACTTCCCACTGAAGGAAGGAGTGCAAAAGGGGCTCATTACCTCCATGATGGCTCCCAATGTCCCCCATGTAACAGCTCAGCTGACCAACAATTGTCCCAATTAGCTAGCCCCCAAACGGGAAGGGGGCTGGAGGGAAGTAACTGTCAGAAACAAGGCACGGGGTAGGAAAATAAGACATAGGTAATGCTCCTACTTCTGGCATAAGAGTATTTTTTAATGGGAATGATCTCCTGAGGAGACTTCACACCACACTGTCCACAGGACCGCTCCCCAGTCCTCCCCCATGGCTGCGTTCGCCTGCTCTAGCCACGCACCCCATGTTCACATCCAGAGCCCAGAAGAGGGTCGTGACCCCAGTTGGCACTATCTTCGACTACCCATTTAACAAATTTTTATTTAAGTTTTACTATATGCAAAGCAATGCCTGTGTTCAGAAAAAGAGATAAGCAACCATAGCCATCTTTTAGTAGCTCACCTGGTCTAGAAGGGAGACAAAGACACATGTAAGTAATGCCCACATGAGCCAGACAGTCAGGCTGTGGACAGTGTTACAAGTTCAATGCAAACTAAGTGCTTAAAAACAACAGGAGACAATCCCACAACAAAACAGAAACTAAAAAATAAGCAAAAAACTTGAATAGATATATCTCAAAAGATACATACAAAAAGACTCTCAAATAATTCACTACTAGGAAAACGCAAATCAAAACCTCCATGAGATACCATTTCCCACCCATCAGGGTGGCTATTTGAGTGAATAACTGAGTGTGAATGTGAGTGAGTGAATGAGTGAGTGAGTGTGAGTGAGAGAGAGGGAGAAAGAATGTGGAGAAATTGGAAATCAAAATCCTTGTGTATTGCTGGTGGAAATATAAAACGGTATGGCCACTGCAGAAGACAGAAGTTTCTTGATAAATGAATTGTAGAAGTACCACATGAGCCCGCAATTCCACTTCTTGGTGTATAACCCAATGAACTGAAAGCAGGGTCTCAGACATTTATATACTCGTATCCCCATGTTAATAGCAGCATTACTCACAATCACCAAAAGGTAGAAGAAACCCAAGTGTCCACTGACTAATAAGTGAATAAACAAAATGCATTATATAATATACATTCAGTGGAATATTATTCACCCTTAAAAAGGAAGACCATTCTGACAAATGCTATAACATGGATAAACCTTGGGCACGTAAAACTAAGTTAAATAAGCCAGACCCAAAAGAACAAAAATTATATGTTTCACTCATATGAGGTACCTGGTCAAATTCATAGGAACAGAAAGTAGAATGGTAGTTGCTAGGGTCCAGGAGGAGGGAGAAGTGGACAGTTATTGTTTAATGGATGCTCAGTTTCAGTTTGGGACGATGAAAAAGTTTTGGAAATGGATGGTGCTGCTGTTTGCATAACAATATGAATGTGCTAATACCCCTGAAGTGTACATTAGCCTTGAGTATTGCACAGGCCACTTGTAAATTATTTCAAAAATTAAATTATTCTTCTCATAATGTTACTTAAATGTATACAACATAAAATTAGATATAAATTCCTTATACCGATAGCTCCTATGCAAGTAAAACCAAAACAAACTTATAAATGTGGATACCGTAGTCTTACTCTAAAGCCTATCCTCTTTCATGCTACTAGATACTTCTCAAGGACGTCCAACCTACAGAATTAAACATTGTCTGTGGGCATGGCACTTAAAGCAGAGGACCTGGGTTCAAATCTTGATTTTGCCACTTACTAGCCAGAGACTTGAGCAAATCATTTAATAAATGTGAACCTAAATTTATTCATCTATAAAGTAAGCAAATAACCTACCTCACACAGTTTTTATGAGAATTGTGAGATAATGTGGAAAGCACTCTTTTACCTATAAAATATTTTCTAAGAAGTTTTCCCTGTCACAATCTTGTGGACTTACATTAATGTGCGAAAGACAACTGAAATGTACTGAATTAAGTGACATTTTTGGAAGTGTCCTGAGATACTAGGAGAGAATAATCAACTTACATTTTTCTGGAAAAGGGATCATGATTTATTTTTAATTACTTCACTCAGGGGATTATATACTCCTCCATCCCACGACCACATTCACTGAGGAGAGAAAGCAGACAGGTTGAAGGCCCACTTGTGTTGGTGACAAAGGCAAACTGAGCCCAGGCCTCCTGAATCACAAATCCGCTCATCAATTACAAGCTGGAAGGCTTGACAACAGTGCTTAGAAAAAGAAAAAGTAGCACCTTACGTGGAAAGTACCACCTGGGCCCCTTCCACACACTCCTCAAGGGACTAAAGTGGGTCTCAGAGAAGATGAAACTCCCAGGGAAGATGGAAGGTCACCACACCCGGGGGCCCTCACTAGTACTCTGGGTCAGATATGACTTCACTCCAACACATCATGCAAAAGAGGGGCAGTACCCTAACTAGGCCCAAATGTCCACCCCATGTCTCTCACACTTGGATCTGACAGGCAGCATTGACACCACGCTTGCCCTCCAAGTTCCTATAACTCTCTTTTCCAGAACAATTTCTCAGGCGGAGTTTATCATATTTACAACTCCCTAAACATTGGCTTTCTCCCCCATTCTCTTTCAAAGAGAATTCTTCTAAGAGCAAAGTTATTAACATCAATGAAATTGTATACTTTCCAGGATCTTATGAACTATTAGAGTGTATATGTTTTATTTCTTTTTCCAAATATTTGTTTTTTGTACATCTTGTACTTAAAAGTCAACTTCGAAGGACTGTTTAAAAAATATTGCTTTCTTTTTTTTCTTTTTTCCTTTCTTTTTTTTTTTAATGAAACAATTTTTAAGAGAAGTCACCAGAGCCAAGTCTGCTTTCTGAGGTTTGGGCTTTGCACTTTGCTGCCCTCCCCCATCCCACAGACCTCACACAGATGCAGGACCAAATGCATCTGGCACACCCTGTAACCAGCCATCAGCACTGATACTCAGAATCCTGGACAAGTACCATGAATGCCTGAAAACATGCACCACAGCACTCACATGCTGGATCTGGAGCTGAAATCCACATACATTTGGCCAGGATGGCGAAGTTTTACATAGTAACACTTAGGGTCAGTTACACTCTTCCTATTCACCAGTGACTTTGCTCTCTTCTTCAGCAAGCACAGTAGCTGTTAACAGTAATTCCTCAATTCTCAGGTCCTCTTAGCAGAGGATCATCTAACACCTGGGTAAGACTTTTAATAACTGGCAATGTTGCTAAATCCAAGAATGGCTTCTCTGCATCTAGTACAATGGAGAGTATAAGGGGTAGCTACTAAAGGAAAGACAAAGAAGCAGTTTCTGTGACTGCTAAAACTCTATCAGCAGAAAGCTGAGGGAGCTTAGCACAAAAGGCATTTTCTTGACTCTCCTAGCCACCAGGAAAAAAGTACAAGTGACAAAGCTTTCAAAGATGAACAGCAAATGTATCCAAAAAAAAAAAAAAATCCTATCCATTAGAAGGGATGGCTTTCATGTATAAACATAATTCTACCACGTTCTAGTAGCCCTCAGTATATATTTAAAGAATTATTTTACTAAGATCAAGTAAGAGAAATTATACTTTGACAGTAATAACTGGGAAAACAAAACTATAATCCTAGATCCCACTATGATGAAAAGCAACATAGAGAACTTTGGTAATAAAATCATCAAGAAATAAGAATTTTGGATTTTCAAATCCACACTCAGTCCAGAAGTTCACAAAATTCTTATCAGATGAGAAACCTTAGCTTAAATGGAGAGAAGGGGAGAAGTAACCTGAGCCAGGATCAACGATAAGGATCAGGAAAGAAGTCTTTACATAGATCAATTGGATACCAAGGATCTCATGCCTTCGACCTGGAGAAGAGTTCAAAAAAAAGCAGGGACAAGTTTGCACAATTTACAAAAGTGGCTTCACACATCATAATTTATCCACATGTTCATCATGTTCAGTTGACATTATGACAATAAGAAAATATTGGCAAGCAAAAAACTGACTTATTTGTATTGTATTAACCACAAGCAAAAAGTCTCATTTTATCTTTTCTATTCTTAGAAAAACATTGGCACACCTTTAAATCAGTAGTGGACATCCTGTGTCCGAGGAGGCTTAAATAATGTTTATGAAAACATCAAATAAACTTTAACTCCACCATTCTTCCTTCTTGAAAATAAAATAGCATAGTAATAGATTCCATTCATTCATTCCTTTATTCATAAAACACACACTTTGTGAGCACTCACAATGTGTCAGCACTGCATTAATCCTAAGGGACATAAAAATTAAGACAACCAAACTCTTGACCCTTTGATCATAATATTAATACAAAATCATAGTCAGCATATATTGGCTACAGTGATTTCATTCAAGAGTAGAAGAAAGTATCAAATATCATAGAGATGACTATACAAATATGAAAGAAAGACATTAACAACCAAAAAATTCTGAAAATGCCTAATTAGCATTTTGGCCACTCATTCGAGAATAATGTCTCTGGTAGAACCAACAAAGGTCAGCACAAAAACATTGAGATACTGATTAATTTAATTTATGATTTAGCTAAAGAATATTGACTATATACTTTGATATAAAATGTGTAGATATATTTCCATAATTTAAATATCTATGTTGTGTTATTTTACTCTGCCCTTTAAAAAATGATGAATCTATGAGTATTAACATTTGTTGTGAGGTTACTATTTTAGTCAATGAAATATGAAGGATCAATGAAAATTAACCACTATTCCACTAGAAAATGTGATTCTTTCTTTTTGGCTGCAGCAAACATGATAGCCTATTTCTTTAATCAACATAACGCATACAACCAAACAAGTCTCTATAAATTATCTATAATTACAAAATAAGAACGTTGCGTTAAAATAAGATTCTTAAGTTAGATATGGCAAATACTTAGCTTATCCCATATAATCTAATTCCAAAATCTTGCCTATATTTGCTTCCTGTTCAGAAGTTGTATTAAAAGTCAATAGATTCCTCAAAAAACTAAACATAATATTGCCATATGACCAATAAATTCCACCACAAGATACAATGATTAAGAAAATAAGGCATTGGAGACCTACCGGTATTGGCTTCTCTGACAAAAAACATACTAAGTTGTTGGTATGCAAACTAGGGAGTTCAAAACACTAAGGAGCTAGGCATTCCCATTGGAATTTTTTCTTCCGTCTACTGTCTTAACAAACTCTCTTTCAACATACAGAACAGAGAGAAACTTCCAGTTAGGCTATATCTAACGGATGAGATGGCTTTCTTCATACAATAGGTCTGGATAAATAATTGGAAAACTAAACTTCTGCTACAAATTTAGACTCTTCTGAGCCAAGTTTAGCGAATGTAAAAATTTCCCACTTAAATTAATCCCAGATTCTTTTGTATAATCTTATTACTTGGATATTTTTCATACTAGGACCTAATTACATGATTACTCTGAGGAAAATCTGAATGATATAAAAATAGAATGTAATTCCACAAGGCTTGCATTCACACACCTTACGCTCCAAGATGGTCATTTTTTTTTTTTTTTTCTGGGCAATGTTGGAGAAAATTCATTTTGCCCTAATTACTGAAAATGTGACAATCTAGACTCAAAGCACTATGGGTTTGGTTACAGGTGCCAGAACAAATTATTAGTACCTTATTCTTTCCCTCAAGTCATACACCAGGGAAAATCTGACTCTGTAAGAGATACAGCTTTCTAACCACAAATATTAATTTTTAGGTAATATTTAGTAGAGTTCTGCCCAACTGGAAATCACTTTTTTTTCCCACTAAGATTGCCTGGTTTTAACATTACTTCAGGATATAAAAATATTATTTAATCAGCCATTAAGGTGCCTGCTCTCCTGCATTCCATTAACACCTTCTAAGACAGCATAGCATTGAAAATTTTATATTCCTGGACAAGCCAGGATGTCTTTGAAAATTATTAGATTCTCCCCCTGAAGGATACTATATCCTAAATGAGTGAGTCAAAGGAATAACTAAAAGAAGGGTAGCATTCAGTTTTCAGAAATACAGTGAACTATAACATTAGAAGACTTTATTTAACATTAAACTGCTTACCTCTCTTTCTGGCTACAGTACAGATGGGGGGAGGGGGTAAAGGTCATTATTCAAAAGCACTCATACAAAAAATTTAGGAAAGTTGCATTGTTTTAAAATTTTAATAAAGTTATACTGGTTAGCAGGAGTCTAGCTGTGCCACACCTAGAGAAATCTAATCAAACCTAAAAAATATCAGCTATAATATCAAATTTAGAAAAGTTGAAAACGTAGGACCTAAAAGGTTCTTTAGAAGATGAATGATCATGAGGGTCTTAGTATCTAACCAAAAAGGATAAGGAAAGATTTAGCACTTAAGGTGTTTTGAAATAACAGATGTTCTGGAAATTAGTATATGTAAGTCATACATCCTGTAACTCTTTTCTCAGTTAATTTGTATAATATTATTCAAAGAATAATAATGAGGTGGATATGTTAACAGGCAGTGAGGTCTGCTCCAACATTCCATACTGAACAGCACTGAGAAATGAAATTGACTTCCTCAGTTAGATGAGGATGATTATCTTAATACCCAGCTTTAGGCTGTAAGGTTACGAAAAATCCATTGAGTCGTAGGAAAATATGTTACAATTAATGCTTTGTATTAATTGACCTTCTTACAAATTCTATTAATTGACAAAATGTAAATGCCATTAAATAGCACTTATAAAAGCAACATAATTCCCTGCTAATTGCAAATATAAACAAATACGGTTAATGTCATAAAATAAGAGACCATAAATCAAAACACAACCAAAGGATTACTGCCTCATGAACTTTGTATATTTTCTCACTAGCAAAAACTTATTTAGCAAAAATACAAAATGACATGTTTAAAATATAATCTTAGAAAACATCCTTGCCGAACTCAAGCAAGCTCTCATGTTATAAATTTGTTTTGATAAATTAATTCTGTCAAAAGTTTGAAAGATTCATGATGTGTAAAATAAAAAGCCCTTACAGGTCTACACTGTGGTTCTCAAACCCTTAAATACCATATAATAGTGACTAAATTTAACCCAACTTTTTCCCACTTGAAAATGAGTAGATCACATTACAACCCACTTACACTTGTGCAGTTTTCCAACAACATCTATAGGTCCACTAACACACTGAACTTCTAAATACATCAAATATAATTGATACCACAACAGAAGAAATTACTCCCCAGAGAATATATATGAATATAAATAACATATTTTAATTTGTATATAAAAACATACAAATAATCTCTATATCTATCTATATACATATTTATATTTATATCCAAGGTAAATATTAATATATCCAACTCAATACCCAATATAAATTAAATTCTGATACAGAATAAAACAAAGGTAATAAAAACTCACACTTCGGTCTCTATGGTAGCAGCAGTTATGTTCTACTCAAAACAACAGGAACTGTACTTGGCACACTCATAATACATCCTTACAGTATAAGGTTAGGAATGAAAATGGACTAAGCCATTTTCATTGACGGTAACTTGAGCAGAAGTAACAAAGTGTAATGTATTGAGAAAAATATGGTATGCAACAAAAGGGGTTGCAGAATTAATTTCCAGGATAAAACACTGTCCAGGGGGGGAGATAAAAAAAGGAAACAGACAAATATCTTAAAGGGATAACTAGGTTTTAGGGGTGTTCCTAAAGGCATTATTCAGTGATCTTATGCTCTATTTAAACTCTGCTTCACTGGCAAGAAAAGAATTTTATGGAGACAGATAATGTACAATGGAATGTAACAAAGCATTGTTCAAAGGTATTATCTGTTCATTTCTGTCACTGATTTTGGATCCATTCCCAATGGTAACTAAAAGCTTTTTGAATTGAAAACATTAAATGCTTGTTAAAAGAAACAAATGCAGAGAACAGTGCAGCTATAATAACATGGGGGGGGGGGGTAAGGAGCTTCACAATTAGACAGCACTGGCAGAAGTGGGATTTTTCATACTTCTATAATTACATTTCAAAAACTAAAAAATGTTCAGTAATAACAGTTTCACCTGATGCAATTTGCTTCCATTTAGAAAAGCAGGCTAATAAATTGATGTCCATTGAAAGAGTTCGGTATATTTTTAATGTCAATTTGCAAAAATCTTTACGATCAAAAATAATTGGAATTAAGAAATGTAATTTTGGCTAAATAAAGCACATTTTAAAATATTTTTAAATAAACATTTGGGTTTCATTAGACCTACATAAAATTGGTCAAGAATCTATCCATTCATCATATTTACTGGCAGTCAATCAAAACCTCAATCCTAGATGAAGCCAGACATCAACCTCTAGCCAAGGACCTGAATATGAGTAGGCTATTAAGTAAAGAAAAATCAAACCAAGCAGATTTATTGTATTTTAGATTCATGATCACTCACCTCAATGATGCCCAGAAATCCTGCTATATTTCTCGTGTGCACTCTCATCTCAGACAACTTCAATCACCTCTTTTCTCCTTCCATCACCTCAACACATGCCTGACTTCAACCTCAGCTGATGACCTCACTCAATTTTGTTGGGAAAACACATTTAGATAAGAGTTCATGTAAGTCCTACCATCAAGTTATAAACCTCTGCATCAATTCCCATTTTCCCTTTCTTCCTCCTCTTTCCAGAAAGAGGTACCCCTTCTCCAGTCAAGACTAAGCCCCCCACACATAATCTCGACCCTCCACAAAGCATTTCTGACCCATCCAAAGGGAGAAAGTGCAAGGAGAATGGGAAATAACTTCCCTCCTATCTATTTTTAAAAATACTACTTATCTGTCAAAAGTAACTATTTCCTCCCTCCATGAAAGCAGAGATGTTGTCTTCTTCACACTGCTCTCCACACATGAGAGTGCTCATATGCAGTCAATGTACAATAAATATTTCTTAAATATCTGTTGAAAATTACATTCTCTTCTACCACTCCCATCACCAGCACTATCAGTATGACCCCAAGCATCCGAAGAAAATTAATCACTCTTACATTTGCATTTTTCCTACAACACAAGGGGTCTTTTTAAAAATATCTTCTCCCTTATTTTGATTCTCATTTCACACTATAAAACAAGGTACTTAAGAGGAAAGACTGTGCCTTATTATGTGCCATTTATTAAATTCTAAATCAATGCCTGAATGAGCTCATTAAGTTTCTTTAACTAAATTGGGGGGAAGTTCTAAAACTACTTTATAAATTAATTTCCAGCTCATCTCATAATTTTGACAAGAAATATGTAACAAAAAATACCTATTTAATGAATAAGAAAAAAATTAATTTTCTTTATTTGCAAAAGTCATTTAGACATAGAGTTGACAAGTCTAGAGTACCACTTAATTTAATGGAAATATAGTCTAGGTCTGCAATAAGAAAAGTAAAAATGTTTTTGTTTTGTTTTGTTTTTTCTCCAACATCATAGACTAAAGCCATGGCAAAGTCTATTAACTATCTCACTAACACCAAAAAAAAAAAAAAGCTTTTCTTTTCTACCAATCCACATCCTTAATGTTCAAAAATTTTTTAAAAGATTTATTGTATTTGACAGAGAGAGACAGCAACAGAGAGAGACAGAGGCAGAGAGAAAGGGGAGGGCCCAGAGCGGTCTCCATAGTTGCACATCATCAGTTTTCAACACAGTTTTGTTCCACACAGGTGGGCGAGGGCCACACATGGCAGGAATTGGGCTGGGGGCCTCCCGCATGGGAAGCACACCCCAATTCAGCGTATGGGTCTGCACGCACCAAGGCCGGGACTCAAGCCTCAGTCCCCAGGGCTGCAAAGCAAGCATTCAACTCATTGAGCCATCCCGGCTTCCCCAAAGTTCCCCAATTATCAGTTATAAGTAACTGATAATTTTATTTTGTCTATTAACAAAAAACAGACTAAAGTTTTAATTAGTTATTCAATTAATTGTACTAAATAAAATGCAATGGGGAAAGCTATTAATATGAACAAACAAGATTTTTTTCTGGGCCATATCACACAGAGCTAAACAAAAGCCACTTTTTAAAAAACTCTCTCAGAGTACAACAGCTACTTTTCTATGTGGATTCCTACAAGATAATTATTATGCAAGAAAAACACCTAACTTCCTCTTTTCTTGAATTCTTGTGTTTCCCAAGAGAAGTTACATTCACAATGTGGAAACTGATGGTCTTAGAACAATCATACACACTTATTAACTTCAGTAAACTTAAAAATTAAATAAAATATCAGCAATTTGGAGCTTCTGGTTAATCATGAAGGGAATAAACAGTGAAGCAAGAAACTCCATGTTAATCAACTTTGTTGATCTATCAATTCATTTCCTCAAAGTGAAATGGCAGATTGTAATGAAAACTAATAAGATAGAGCCACGTTTGTGTAACCAAAAAATTCCGCCAACCTAGTTTCTGGTATCGTTAGCATATATGGCAGAATGACATGGCCAACACTTAGAGAGACTATTATCTACAAACTAGAGACTAACATTATCTATAAACTATAAGCCTACAATTTACAAGTTGTTTTAATCCTGATAAAAACAAATAAGAAAAGTCTCCAAATAATGTTATTGTGATTGCAATATTGTTATTTGCATGAATGATTACAAACTATTTTTTTAGTCCATTAGTTCTGGCATTCATATATAGGAACCACTGGAATGTCAAAGAGGCATTAATTAAATTAAACTACCAATTGTTTTAATTTATTCAAAGTAAAAATAAATATCCATGTAAAAAGCTTTATAAAGTAAATAGTTTCAAAACAAAACACAAAGACAAGATGGCCAGTTAAGTCATACTATCAAAGTGAACAAAAGACAAGTTTTCAAATTTTGCTATTAATAAATTTGTACAGTCCCTCTCATTTTCAGTTGTTGAACATCTAACTATTGTCATGTTTTCTTAAGACACAAGATTGATTTCAGTCAATCACGTCCAATTTTTAGGATGCCTTTAGAATTGAAGTCTAAGACCACAACTAACAAAAAGCAAGTCCTTTGCTGCTGCTTCACAGCAGGATGCAGATTCCTTTTTCTAAGCAGAATTCCAGACATTCCATGTGTTTCCTATAAAAATAGATGTCCATTTTAAAGTAGGCCAGCCTGAGTTCATACTAGCATAAAATGGCAAAGAAATGCACTTATTATGAAAAGGTTTACATTTGTTCTTGTAAGCAAACTACAGATTCCCATTCTTCAGTTCTAGCCTTACTCTTCCTCTTACCAGTAGCTCTTCTTTACAAGACACTGGAAGGGGAAGCTACAAAGAGATGAGCTTTTGGTTCAAGAAAAGACATTAAATCTGGAGAGTTTTTGAGATAAGTGGAAGTACTTGACTCTCTCTCCCCCTAAAAAGCAGGCCCTTTTAAAAATGATTTGAATAATAATATTTAAAGGTCACCACTTCTCAAAATTCAGTGACTTAGCTAAGGAAAATAATTTTTTAAGTAAGTCAAAAGTACCTTGATTTTTTTTTTAACCTGACAACATATACTGGAACAAAAAAATACTAGGTTTAAACAAAGATAAGACTTTTTTTAGGGGAAGCAGAATGGCTGTGGGTTAAGCACTCACTTTGCAGCCCTAGGGACCAAGGATCGAATCCTGGCCTGGGCCCATGTGGACCCATATGCTAAACTGGGGTGTGCTTCCCATGTGGGAGGCCCCCAGTTTGATTCTCACCATCCCCACCCCCTCCAGGGTTTGGCCCCTGGCTTGAGGAGGTGTGCCTCCCATAAGGGAGGCCCCTAGCCCAGCTCCCACCCTGCACAGTCCCCACCCACCTGTGTGGAATAAAACCATGTCAAAAACGGATGATGTACAACTATGGAGACTGTTCTGGGCCCTCTGTCTCTCTTTCTCTCTCTCTGTTTCTGTCAAAAAAAAAGAATTTTTTTAAAATGTAGACATCAGATAAAGGCTTGGTTCTTAGTCCTTGTGCTAGCAATTGTATAACTTAATGTAAATGGGATTTACAACTGTCTACGCCCATCCTTAGAAGAGCCCAGCGGTGAGGTGGGAAACAGGCTGGTCAGGAAAGGATTATGTGAGCCTTCTCTGTCCTTCATTCAAATATGCATCAAGTCCCTCCTCTGTGCCAGCACTGCAACTGGCAACTGAGACTCAGTCACTGCTCTCATGGAGGTGCAGGCTGATGAGGGAAATAGTCACACAAATAAGCACGTAACTACCTCCTGTGATAAATGCTGAGAGTGTGTATTAGAGGAGAGAAGGCGACCCAATCTAGCGTAGGGATCAGCAAAGCTTTGCAAAAGGGAATAAGGCATACACCAAGTAGAAGTTAACTGGGTGTAGAAAGAAAGGGAAAGAGCATTTTAAGGGTAAGAACCAGCACTGGCGAAGGTCTGAAGCAAAACAGCAAATCCTGTGGGAGGAGCCAGTGAGCAGAAGGATGGTGATGGGGAGGGAAGTGGGTTGTGGGTTCGTGTTTGGTAATGTAAATAGTGAGAGATGAGGTTGGGGGGTTCCATGCAACCGTCAATGCCAAGTACAGTATTTTGGTCTTTATTAAAATGGAAAGGAGGGAGTAACAGGATCAAAATTTATATAAAGAATGAGTTGAAGGTGGGTATGCAATAGGTAGCAGGAAAATTGGTGCCAGCCTATTGCAATGAGTCCAGGATAATAGTGGGAACTAAACCAAGAAGACAGCAGTGAAAAGAGAGAGAAGCGGGAACTCTTTAATGATCTCAGACCTCCTACTTTCATTGATCTTCTAATAAACTATGTCACTAAGTTTCACACACAAAAAAAAGGCCTGGCCCTTCATAAGCATCTCATGAATATTTGTTAATTTAATCTTTTTCATTCCACGCTTCTTCTTTGATAACTTCTTCATAAAAAAATAAAAATCTGTTGTTTCCTAATTAATCCATCAATACTAAAAGTATAAGAGAGATACAAAGGAAACATTATGGAGAAAAGTTCTATCTGCCTTCAAGCTGAGATCTTCATATTTTTTTAACAAACTTTTACAGCTTGCCTTGCTTTTTGGTTTTTAAGAAAATTAGCATGTATTGCTTTTCCTGCTAGGAATACCAACACTATATACCTTTACCTACACTATTTAGTCAGCACATTAATTTCATTCCTTTTATTGACAGATCAGAACCGTGAAGGTCACAGTACCTGCCTGTCCCCAAACCAGAGAGAACACAAACTGGGAGGCCAAGGCAGTAGGAATCCAAACCTGTGCCCTTTCTCATTTACCACAGTAGTTCTTGAGTAGCTGCAACTCCTTTCCTTCACTTTTTCCTCACATACATTGACCACTGATTTAAAAAATATAGTAATAAATCTGCCCACTGCAATATCACATCAGTTTGCTAAAAGCTAATAAATTAGAACACACAAGTTATTCTTTCTAACACTGCCCTGAATTCACACCAGATCTTAAGCAAACTGTTTTGCCTCAATTTTTCATTGGTCAGATGAAGATAATGATACATGCACATAAAATATAAATGTTATTGTTAATAATAACTATGGGAGCCCCACGTGGTCCAGCTCAGTCCCCTCCTTGTGGACTTTCTGCCCAGCCGTGTGGGAGTGTGGTCAGCAGACAGCCTTTAGCAAGTAGCTCTCTGGGCCACTTTAGCTGCTGAGAATCACCTTCCTGAGGCCACACGTTTTCCAGGATGGCCTATATTCAGTGACTGAGCAAGGAGGACAAAAAGGGCCACTCCAGCCAGCACAGGACACCGCTCAGTGGAAACCCTCACTCCACAGTTCTCTGCTGGGTCCACGGAGGCCTGCCAGGACTGCAAGGTCATTCAGCTTCTCCTTCTGCCCAAACACGCTTCCTCTCTCTCCCTTTCATAGGTGACGGCTTCTAATAAACATCTTACACCTCAAACTCCATTTCAGCCTGGTTTCTAGAGAATCCAAGCTGCCACACTCCTTTTACTTGCTTTGGAGATATTAACTAGGTCAACCTAAAACTTAACTATATTTTTGAAATGCCAAGAACAGGCATGTTGAGTACCTAGATTTGAAATTGTTCTATTATAATAGAACTATACTTTTATTTCGTAATTGAGTCCTTTAGAAAAATCTCAAATTCATTTAATTATGCCAAGTTTGAGCATTTGACTTTTTATCCCAAATGACTTTGGAAGAAACTGTTAAGCTGAAAATAGAAGAATGACACTAAAATAGCATGTCTAATACAATGGTAATGTCACTGCAGTGACATTGCTAAAGTAACACTATACAGCAGAGATCTAGTATGTTAAAAAGATGACATCCTGGGAAGCCGATATGGCTCAGTGGGTTAAGTGCTCACTTTGCAGCGCCGGTGACCTAGGATGGAATCCCGGCCCCAGCCCGTGCGGACCCATATGCTGAACTGGGGAGTGTCCCCAGTTCAGTTCTCACCGGGTAGAGATCCTGGCCCAGTTCCTACCCTGTGCAGCCCCGCCCACCTGTGGAATGAAGCTATGTGGAAAAACCAATGATGTGCAACTATGGAGACTGTTGTGGGCCCTCCCCCTTCTCTCTGTCTCTGTATATCTCTCTCTCTCTCTCTGTCAAAAACAATAAAAATAAATCTTTAAAAAAAAAAAAGATGACATTCCTTCTGTCACCATTACAAAAGGGAACAGTTAGCCTCTCTGGATATCTACTTCATACATGTAAAAGTTCAGAGTGAACATTTCCCTTCATATCACATCTCATATCAAAACAAAAATGTCTACTTCAAAAAAATAGCAATAATACCTCTATTTTCTTAACAGACTATTTTAGGTTATCTTTCAAAGAACTTACCCTACTCTTCCAGAGCACAAACTTAGTAAATTGTAATATATAAAAAGATAATGACATCAATAGGGTACTTTTAATATGTGCACATGCAAGTCCATGACGTAAAAGAGTATAAAATAAAATAGAATAACCAATACTTGTGCTATCCTTTATTCTAGTTTTCAATGTATTACACAATGGTTCTATAACTACTCAGCATCAATAAATTAAAAATCAAATTTTGGCCAGCAAAGCACCTATACAAAATCAATAAAGGATAAAATATCCACTCATGAGTTAGTGCCAGGGTTTTATGCAACTAAAGCCACTTTAATTTTGTTCTCGTATGAGTGCGAAATCATGCTCATTCTAGGAAAGTCTCTTTTGCAACCCTCCTGAAAACTAGAAATTAATATCTTTCCCCACATGCTTATAGCCAATGCTACCATTTCATTGTTATCTAAATCTGGAGGTAATGTTTAAAGACTGGAACTTTAAACCATCCAGGTAAGAATGATATTTAAAACATCATCTAGATAGCAGCAATACAAAAGCAAAGGTTTACTCGAAACCCCCAAATATGTGACCACTGGATTAGATATGCAGAGAGGCCAAAAGTGCCTGCATTTACTGTCTAGCATTTATTCATTCAAACATTACTGAGTACCTATTATGTGTCAATCCATGTTTGGGTGGGTAAACCTATTCCAACAGTGGTTACTTTGTTTGGTAAACAGAAACAGGAACTCAGGAAACAAATCTAGCCCAAAAACCCAACACATGGAAAAGACAGAAAATGTACTACCATATATTAGGAGTAAATTAACAAACCATATATTAGATATAAGGTAAAGTAACGATCACTCTCCTAATGGTGTGTAAAAGAATATGGAAGAAAGGTCAACTGGTTCAACTGAAATGTTGAACCCAACTCCTTTCAGAGGCAGAAAAAGCTGTCAGGTGCTTTTGTTCAACCACTATCTTACAAGGTTGCTTACTGGACAGCCCAATAGGGCTGCCACATTATACAGCATGCTATTCCATGTCACCAGTAACTCAAATATACTGTAACTACTGAAAATTGAGGGAGGCAATAGAAATTCTCCTGGGAATCACCAACTGCTAAATGTATTGTAAGCACTTATGCAACATTTTCATAAACAGAATCTCAGAAGTAAGTATGATATTGTTTTTCATTTTAGAATTCAGTCATATTCTTTGCTGAATTTAAAACCAAGCCAAATATACACTACTTGAGCTAAAGGGAGGCTGCAAAAATAACACTTTGACACACTGACAGAAAAATGTCACCTCCTGCAGAGAAACAGAGGTGCTGAAACAAATCGCTTGACTCTTGTGTTTATTAATGTTTAATTATTTACAGGACATACTTCATTTGCAGTGAAAATACTTGTTCATCAAGTTGAAAGATGAATGATAATTGTTTTTTGAGCATTTGAATATTAACTCGACCAAGGTAGGGTACTAGTAAAAGGGCAAAAACCAAATGAAATAATTCTTCCAAAAATTTGTGTCACATTTTTGATGTGCTAGAGAAGGAAAAAAATTTAAGATAAATATTTTATTCTTTTATCCTTCAGTTAATTATGATTAATTAAATATACGGTAAAAGTAGAAAAGTAACTTTTTAAGTTGAATTTCTTTTTCAAAAAAATCAACTGTCTGTGTGGGATGAGGAAATTAAGGATTCATTCTGTAAAGACTATGTTAATGTTTAATTTGGTTGTGTTTTAAAGAACCTGAAGGCTCCTGCAGACTGTTTTCATTCTATGCCACTACCCTACTCCTGGGCACAACCACCAAATTTTAGTGCCACCCCCATAAAAGCCAAGGGAGTAAGTTTATTTTTCCCAAGGTTCAACAGAGATTTCTTGTGCTCAGTGTGAGGGCAGTGGATTCCTGCATTAATGCATATTTTTTTTAAGCTCTCACTTTATTTCAGCATGCTACAGATATTTTCCAAAGGTTTTTATAAACCCTCTAGTTTTCTGACTTAACCAAAATGTAGCCATGAGTGCCACATTTCCAAATATTCCTCATCCAAAGGGAATAATGTAAAAATTTCTGAAACCTACCAATCATTCTAGATTTAATTTTCAGTAGAAAGTAGCCCAATAGTCCCCAAAGTTTTTAGAGGCTATCTTGCCTCAGCAGGGAGCTGGCTTCCCCCAAATGGCACCAAGAATCCAACTAGTCATCCACCCAGCAATTCCCACAGAGTTCCAGGCTCCACATGCTTCTAAGTCAGCATCCAGAAAACAGGGGTACATAAAGGCTCTGCAGGGAACAGCATCTGTATAGCCAGTAGTGATGAGTGTGGGTTTTAGAGTCAAGGAGACCAGAGAGTGCCTCCCAGTCTCTCCAGTTAGTAATTGTGTGACACTGGGAGACCTATCAAACTTCTCCAAGCCCCACCTTCCTCAGGTCAAGAGGAAGGTGAAAGATTTGCTTTGGGGAATTGGGTGAGAATCTTAGTGAGATGCTGAGAGCAAGCCACTCAGAGGCCATGATTGCCACAGTGACGCTTGATACTTGCTGTTAATGTTCTCAACATTGAGATCTGCCCAGACACCTCCATTGGTCAGCTGCACTCACAGAAGACCTGGCTGTGAACGGCATGATGGCCTGTCTTCCCCTCTCTCCAGAAATAGTACAGACAAAACAGAAAAATCACTGGTTGAAAAATAGAGGTAAGGATATTTTGGCACTGTGATTCTTTTCAGCACTTAGGGAATAAAACAACCAACACCTTTAGCACTTTCAAGGAAAATATAGATCAGTAGCTTGAAACTATATCCAGTATACTTGGAAATGCAAAAATTAATTATATATGGTGATGCTATAATAATAATAATAGTAACTACAGATACAATTTAATACAGTAACCTTGAGAAAATGTCATGCACATTTTTCAGACAACTGATGTTCAGAGTGGTTGGTAAGATTTTTAAAGACCACTCAGCTGGTAAAGAACCAAGGTTCAAATTCAAATCTGTTTCACTCCAAATGCTTATAGCCACTATAACACATTCCAAGTGTCCTCTCTGCAAGCTACAAACCGCATGTAACAGACCACATGATGAGATGAGATGGATCAGAAAGGGCAAGATGGAAATTTATGACATGTTCAACACAGACGTGTGTGGCGTAAGTAACTGAAAGAAAAAATCAAGCTCTCTATTCACTATAGAACATTAGGCATGAAGTGTCAACATAAATGAAGGTCACTTAATCACCTGGTAATTTTAGGACTAAACAATAGAAAGCACAGGATAATCCTGGAACTTTCCACTCTTCAGATTTGTAGGCCTTAAACCAAGCCTGGGCAGACATTTCAGGGCAAGGGCTACTTCTGATTTTCGCCAAGTGTCATGGTTCACTGGCTTTTTTTTTTTTTTTTTTGCTTTTTTTCCACTTGCTCAAGTACATATAATTGCCTCCATTGTGAAGAGCCAACTCTCACCTCTAGCAGCTGTAAGTGTACTTGCGAAAACATGTTTCTTATCCGTTTAGCTGCCTAGCTGCTAGGACCTGGCATAATGTGGCATCTGCCAAAATGTTTTTTTCTTAATCCAGGTGGTCACTCCAAAACTGCTTGATGATCCACTGGTGGACTTCAATCGATGACTTGCCCAGCCCTGCCTTAAAGCACATGTGGGTCATGACACTAAGTCTCACAACCAAAAACTGCCCCAAGGATCTTTAAAGAAGAAGTACTTAACAAATAAGAACAAAGCATATGGACATTTTGAAAAAGACTCTTTTAACTAAATCAGTTACACTTGATATTTTAAATTATATTTTGAAAATAAATGCAAGTCTCATAAAAACAAATATAAAATTTCTTTAACCACAAAATTAGTTTAATTATAATTCTTAGTTCATAACACATACACTTATCTTTCTTTAATGGCCCATGCATGATCTGCTTTTGCATTTAATAATGTGTGATTTTATGCACATATTTTATGTTTTAGATAATATATTAGACTCTCATGAACTCACCCCCTCACATAAGAACTAGAACATTAATAGTTTATGTCTATCAAGTGCTTCCTTCATCCCACCTGTGTTACCTATTATCCTGAATCATGTACTTATTATTGACTTGTTTTTAATATGTAGTTTATCATACATATGTATATCTTAAAAGCACACTGCTTATTTTAGTTATTTTTTATTTTAAGACATTAGAAGTTTAAAATAGGTAGATATATCAAAAGATGCAGAAACACATTTGATAAAATTTGATATAAATTCTTGATAAAGAACAGTATATCAAAAACAGAGAAGGGAATAGCTTTAACCTGATTTATTTTTTTAAACCATATAACAAATGTAACAATGGGAAAATGAAAGTATGACCTTTAAAATCAAGACTAGGGGAAACCGGGATGGCTCAGTGGGTTAAGCGCTCACTTTGCAGTCCCAGGGACCGAGGATCAAATTCTGGCCCCGGCCCATGCAGACTCACATGCTGAACTGGGGAGTGCCCCCAGTCCAGTTCTCACCGGAGTGAGACCCTGGCCCACTCCGCAGCCCCGCCCACCTGTGGAATGAAACTATGTGGAAAAAACAATGATGTGCAACTATGGAGACTGCTCTGGGCCCTCCCCCTTCTCTCTGTCTTTGTATCTCTCTCTCTGTCTTTCTGTCAAAAACAATAAAAATAAATCCATATACATATGTAACTTTAATATATATTTAACAGAGTTGGTGAACTATGTGATAAAATTGAAAATTAAACCTCTATTCCACAGTAGATAAAAACTAATTCCAGGTGGATCAGAGCTTAAAATATCAAAAGAAAAACTTAAAATTTTAGTGGAAAGTATTTTCTTTTTATTCTTTCTGACCTTGACAGGGAAGGCTTTCATTAAAAAACCCTGAAGTATTCATTATAAAATGCAATATTAATAAATTGGACTCTGTTAAAAGCTAAAACATCTGATCACTAAGTCACCTTAAAGAAAGGAAAAAAAAAAGTTATAAACTGGAAGAGGATATTTCCCACCCATATAATCACCAAAGGATTAGTATTAAGAATATATTTTTTTAACTTCTATAATAATATGAAAAGCTTGATTAATTCCATTTCTTAAATGCTAGGCAAAAGATATGAACAGGTATTTTTTTAAAAGAAGGAGTACATATGGCAGTAAGTATTTGAATAAATATAACCTCATTAGTAATCAAAGACATGCAAATAAAGACCATTATAAACTTACCTACTTAGCAAAAATTTAGAAGTCTGATAATACTAAGTATTTAGAGAGAATATGGATAAGTAAGGTTTCTTAAATATTGCGGGTAAGAATGTAAACTGATACAACTACTTTGGAAGGCAGTATTGCATGATCTTACAAAGCCAATCATCCAGAATCATCATGGCAACAGCATTCATAGTAACAAAGTCTGAAAATAACCCAGATGTCTATTTATAAGAAAATGTACAAGTAAATTTACGTATGAGGTGTGACAATGAAGTTCATGAATCGCCACCATTCGCTTACATTGGCAGCACTGCACAAACAACTCAGTAAGGTTTAATAGCCTTGGTATATCAGTCTCTCATAGCTGTGTTCCTTCGTGTTGACATGTGGTGGTGTCTTGCTGAGTGGCGTTCATTATTGTTGTTGAATGTTTTCATATGCCATTGCGAGAATGTTGGCATTTGGAGCAATGCAGAAACATTAAATTTCTTGTTAAACTAGACAAGAGTGGAAGTGAAATTAAGGACATGCTAGTCTAAGTTCATAGGGATAATGCCATGAAGAAAAAAGCAGTGTACAAATGTATTAAGTATTTTTCTGAGAAGAGAGATAGTGTCACTGATGAAGAGTGATCAAGGCAACCAGTAACAAGCAGAGCTGATGGAAACATTGCAAAACTTCATCAAATTGTGCATCCAAATCATCAACTGACTGGGAGAAGCATAGCAGGCCAAGTACACATTAATAGACAAACAGTTAGGAAAATCTTCACTGAAAATCTTGGCATGAGAAAGGTGTGTGCAAAAATGGTCCCAAAGGAGCTCACCAATTAACAAAAGTAAAGGAGAGTTGAAATTTGCCAAGACCTTTCGTAGAGGCAAGATGATGTTTTGGGTCATATTTATTACTGGTGATGAAACGTGGGTATACCAATACAACCCTGAAACAAAGCATCTAAGTGCACAACGGAAGTCAGCCAATTCTCCACAACCAAAAAAATTCCCTCAGTCCAAATCAAGAGTCAAAACGATGTTGCTAATCTTTTTTGATATCAGAGGATCATTCATTATGAATTTGTACCAACTGGACAGTCAACCAGACTAAAATTACCTGAACTTTTCACCAGCAACTTATGGTTCTTGCATCATGACAATGCACAAGCTCACATGGCACTGTCTGTGAGGGAGTTTTTAGCCAGTAAACAAATATCTGTATTGGAACACCCTCCCTACTCACCTGATCTGACCCCAAATGACGTTTTTCTTTACCTAAAGATAAAGGAAATATTGAAAGGAAGACATTTTGATGACATTCAGGACATCAAGGGAAATACAACAATGGCTCTGATGGCTATTCCAGAAAGTGTTCCAAAATTGCTTTAAAGGGTAGACTAGGTATAGCTTCCCCAAGGGAGCACTTTGAAGGTGACCATAGTTTTATTCAGCAGTGAGGTATGTAGCACTTTTTCTAGGGTGAGTTCACGAACTTAATTGTCAGACCTCTTATAGTCCCACTATAGAATGTTACACTGTCCTCAAAAGAAACACACTGTTGATACACACAAAAATATAGATAAATCCTGGCACATAATAGTGCCTGAGAAATTAAGTCCCAAAAGATTACCAATTCCAAGATATTCTTTTATCAAATATAAACTCAAATATAAAATTTAAAGATATATTAAACCAAGACTCAAGATAACAATTAAACTAAAACTTCTACTGCCTCTCTAAAAACTTATCCTAAAAGTACAAATCTCCAAAACGTCCATGGTGTAACATGCAACCTGCTTCACTTATTTCATCTGATAAAACTGCATGTCATCAAGAGCAAATGAAATCCAAACAGATAAAACTAAAAATGTACAGCAATAAATGTTCTAGCATTTCTCATTATTAGGAATAGTTTGCTTGCTCATTTCAGGATAGAGATTCCACACTCTACTACAAAGACAATCTTGAAGAACTCCAGCAGGTCAGAAAAATATTGTATTATTGTGAAAAGCTAAATTTAAAAAAACTGCCCAATCACAGCATTTACCTTGCCACCCGTGGTACAGTGTACATCAGTAGTCATTTTCTACCAATTAGGGAAGGCCACACATTTTTTCAAAGATAATTTTTGAGCTCAATAAGGAAATCTCTTAGCTCCTAAATTAAAAGCCCAAGGAGCTTGGCAGCCTTCACATGTGAGAAACCTATTGAGAAGTGAATGGAATAATTATTCTCAAAGACTGTGTTTTCTGGACATAGGAACGCAACTCAGAGCAGAGCTCCATGAAAGCTGCATTTGCCTTCCCAACTTTCAAATTACACTAAGAATATGAGGATTTTCCCTCCTAATGTCATCAGTCTCTTCTGATGATAAATAATTGTCCTTGGTTGCCAGATATTTAATATACTAGTTACATGGAGACAACCAATCAACTCATTGTCCTGAAAACTAGAAAACCTGCAATTTCTTTTCCTGAATATTAAGGCAATGCTTAGTGGGTGCTGGAGAATCCACAAATTAAATATAATAGTATTACCACAAGTTTCCACTACTATAGGTATTTAGGTTCCAGTCACATGCCTTATCTGCACTCATAAGAATATATATAAAATAAGGTTCTTTATCCTTTGAAAGGTAGAACAAAATTGTGATAAGACAGTTTTAAGCATGAGTTTAGCAGTTTTAAACATGAGTTTAGTGTTCTTTATCAACCATTCCAAGTGTCAGAATAGTGTTCTCTTTGTCCTGGTAGAAAGTATCAAGATACTGAGAAAACAGGGTAGAAAGCCCCACAATGCCGTGGAAGTGAGAACACCATTACAAATGTATATAGATGCCTTGTTTCAGAAATGAGGATAGTGAAATGCAGTAACTTTTCTAAATTAATAATGTCAAAAATTATTAGGAATGTGATTCATGGTATACAATAACAAAAATACAAATATACTTATTTCCTATAAAGTATTCCATAAGGTCCTACTTTCAAAAGAACACATATATACATTCCAAAACTACTTGCATATACTGACAATATTAGTGACATGTAAATTAATACAACCTTTCTAGAGAGCATGGATTTGAGCTTAATCATATGTACATCTATCCCCTCACCTATACTGTGAGCTGAGAGTAGGGATTGTCCTACTTACTCTTTTATCCCAAAGGCATGATACAATACTGGTGCTTAGAAAACATTTTATGACTGAATGAATGAACTTGACATTATGTATCAAGAGCCTTTAATTTTTTTTCACAATCCTTTAATACTACTTCTAAGAATTTATCCTAAGAAAATTATCAGAGACACAAAGATAAATAAACAAGGATGTTTGCTGCAACATTATTTCTATTAACACAAAATCTACATGTTCAACAACAAAGGAAATGGTAAAATGTGGTATATCACACAATGTAATGTAGTAGGAGGAAGTTATTTAAAAGTCTATTTATGAAGTGTAATTATTGACAATGGGAGTTTTCACAGTATAACATATGTACAGTCTACATAATGCATACATTATATATATACAACTATAATAAATTATAATTTATTATATAGGTATGCATAAGTATATCTGCATCCATTAAAAATTTTTATAGAAAAAAATACACCAAAATGTTAAAAGTAGTTATATTTCACTAATAAATAGAACTTAATAGTCAATATATTTAAAAGCTTATAAAAATAACTAAAATTATCCTTAGTAAATGAAATATAAATAAATTTTAATAATAGTAAACATACCTTTTGTGTGTGTGTTCTATCTGTAAGCTATCCAGCAACCACAAAAAAAGCATTTAGTAGTTAGTCTTATAAGTCAGAAATGAGACATTCATAAGGAAGAGGAAAATATGTAAATACAGTTTAAACACCACAAGAGCAGCTCCACCAAAATGAGCACATGTGTCAAAAATAGTCATGCAAATAAAATATCTCATTGGAAAGGTAAATATTAATGAATATTTTGTTTGAAATATAGAAGCATTCATATATATAGTAATGATAACAGTGAAATACACTTTATAAAAATACTTTTAAATCTTTTAAAATAACAAATACAGTTGTTTCCAAGTTGTGCTTTCTAAAAATAAAGTTCTGCTACTAATTCTTATCAAGGGTGTCAGATTTTCCTTCTTTTTCCAGATTCACTGATAGACAATCAAAATGCTGTTAGGACGTTTCAATTCTTTGAGTATTATTTCATTGTTATTATTTTTTTTTTTAATCTAGGAAAAGTCCCCACTATAACAGTCTCAAAACAGTACTCAAGAAAAAACGTGCAAGGATGGATCTCGTCTGGGTGTTAGGCTATTCATAGGCACTGAGTTTATTATGCTATTTAGTGTCTTTGAATCAGTTTTCTCCTTGTTAATTGAAACAAGCTCAATAGTTTCATGAAAACTGAGGAAGTTCTGTACTCAGACAGCCAATGCTACCATTTTAAGAAAGGTAATTATTGTAGTGGCCTAGGAGTCCAAGTAGGCTAAAAGCTAAGCAACCAGGAATACTGAATATCTTAAATCCAGCTTCAGAGACCAAATAGATCTGGACAAATATTGCAAGTCCATATACATTTTTCAGAACTGTTACCCTAGCAAACTGACATGGAAAAAAGAATGTCTGCCCGAAGTATTATAACACTCAAATTTTGGTCATTGTCTCAGTTACTATTCAGCTGAGACAACTATGAAGTCTAATTTAAAAATAAGAGTTCTGCTAATCTGAGATGACACTGAACTTGGTATTAAGATATCCTAATCAAACAGGACACTTTACCACCACATGCAAGAATATCATAGATACCAACAAGAACATTTATGCCAAAGCATTTTAATGATTCATCAATGTTAAGAAATATTAACCAGGGAATTCGGGATGGCTCAGTGGGTTGAGAGCTCGCTTTGCAACCCTGGGGACCCAGAATCGAATCCCAGCCTGGCCCATGTGGACCCATATGCTGAACTGGGGTGAGCTTCCCATGCAGGAGGCCCCCAGCCCAGTTCCTGCCCTCATGGCCTCCACCCACCTGTGTAGAACAAAACCATGTTGAAAACTGATGATGCACAACTTCAGAGACAGCTCTGGGCCCTCCCCCTTCTCTCTCTCTCTCTCTCTCTCTCTCTCTCTCTCTCTCTCTCTCTCTCTCTCTCAGTCAAAAACAATAAAATAAATCCTTAAAAAAAAAAAAAAAGAAATATCAATCTATTAAAGGGGAAAAACCCAACAATGCTGTTGCAGTTAATATCACCACAGGTGTGTCCCTGGCTATATAGTTTTCCATTTGTCACAGGCACAAATTTTAATATTAATATTTGAAATAGCCACAAAGTACCAAAGCAATTACTTATGCTAATAAACCTTCAGCTTTTCCAGCTCTGAATTGTTGGGCATTCATCTGAATGTTAATAAACATGCAACTGAAGGTTATACCACATTAATCTGAAGTAGTGAAACTCTTGAGTGAGTTCTCACGGTACTCAACTAACATCAATGAATAAGTTGTACCTCTGAAAACACAGAACTGGGGAAATGTTATAATAAGAATAAAACCCAGAATCCTAGATATTAAGGAGGTCTTAAAGTATTAAAAAGTAATTTTATAATAAGAGAAAATAGTCCTTTATATAAAAGCTATTAAACATCTAGCAATCACTCATCCAAGGAATTAGTAAAAGATAAAAGCACAAACATGTTTATAAATGTATTAGATAAATGCATAGATAATAGAGCAGGAGCCAGTTCTTAAAGAGCACATACTCTTATTCAGAACACACCTGCTTTACCACAGAGACAGTGCTATAGCTACCCTGACAGGGACTGCAAGATGCCTCTCAATGTCTGTTCTCTTCTAATATTGTATCAGTATTTTTAGTTGGCCATATTGCCACTTAGCTAAAGACTCTTTCCCCAGTCTCCCTTGCTGCTAGGTATGACTAAATTACTAAGTTTTAGCTAACAAGGTGTGAGTATATAGGCTATGTGCAACTTCTCAGTCACCATCTTCCCCCTGGCTGGAATATGGTTGAGATGATCGGAGCTATAGCAGCCACCTTAAACTGTGAGATGGAAGATACCTGAGCATCAAGGTACAAAGAACCTAGGTGCTTGGTAACTGTGGAACCACAGCCAGTCCTGGACCTTCTATCTAAACATACATACGGAAAAGAAATAAAACTCCTCTCATTTGCACCACGATTATTTGGAGTATCTCTATAAATAGCAATCAACAGCAGCTAATACTCACTTAGTTTTTACTATATGCCAGACACTGTGCTAAGTACTTTGCCTATAATCTCTCATCTGCTCATAACAACACTTTAAAATAATTATTACTATTACCAGAAAACAAGACCTTATGGAGGAGAGGTAATTTGCCTGGAGTCACTCAGCCTTCAGGATCTGAACACAAACCTATCTGATGCCAATACTATGACCAGTCTTTAAACCACCCTCTGTACCCTAAATTCCATTTGTCCGGTGTGGAAAGCAACCATGACCCCCTCCTACAAAGCATTCTAAGAACACTGAGCATATTCCTCAGATGTGACTGGCATATCTTCAAGACTGTGCAGAAAAATAAATAGACATACACACATAGTGTGATAAAAAAAAAAAAATGGCAATGACAGAGAATGCCACTACAGAGTGCCATCCAATAGAAAGGCGGAGATCTTCAATATGGGAAGTGAGCCTTAGTAATGGTGTGCGACAAGTTTCAACACGTTCAGTGCAGTCAGTCGGTTGTGAGTTATGGTGGAAAGAAGGTGTGCTTTAAAGTGTGCTGTAAGTCATGGATCACAAACAACCCATTAACACAAATTTCTGTTGAATAAAAACATTGCAGTGTGTCCTCATCCACCTTATTCACCGGATCTGGCACTGTGCAACTTCTGGCTCTTCCCCAAAGTCAGAACGACCATGAAAGGTAAACGTTTTAAATCCATTCAGAACACTGAGGCATCCATAACAGCGCAACTACAGACACTCATGAGAGAGGACTTCCGGAACTGCTGCAGGAAATGGCAAGAATGATGGGATAAGTGTGTTCGAAGCCAGAGGGAATATTTTGAGGGGGGGTAAATGGTTAATGTGTCTCTTTTTGTAATAATTTTTTTTAATTCAAACATTTTTTATCATACCTCATACAATATCACAGCCCAGCACAGAAATGAGAAAAAGTTATATAGCTGAGATTCACAGAGAAAAAAAAAATCATTGCCACTGCCACTACAATATAATACAACTTAAAGTCATGCTATCAAGCTATAAACCAAATATTAACAGTTAACAGTTTTGGTGTTTGGTTTTCTTTTTTTGGTTTTTTTATTTTTGTTTTTTGTTTTGTTTTGTTTTTTCATTTTTTTAAGAAGAATAAGATTATACAAGACTTTTATTTTCTACACAATATATTTCTATAATGTTTGAAGTTTTTACAACCAGCTAGTATTACTTTTATTATCTAAAAAGGCAGTAAAGATTTCTTAAAAGATGTCCCAGGAATTTTCCTGTTTGGAATTGTGTCATTTAAGAATCCCAAATTCTTAAAACATAATTGGGAAAGCTGGGATGGCTCAGTGGGTTAAGCACTCACTTTGCAGCCCTGGAGACTGAGGATCAAATTCTGGCTCCAGCCCAGGAGGACCCATATGCTGAACTGGGGAGTGCCCCAACTTCAGTTCTTGCCGGGACCTATGCGGGAGGCTCCTGGCCCAGTTCCTGCCCTGCGCAGCCCTGTGCCCGCCTGTGGAGTGAAACTATATGGAAAACTAACGCTGTCAATTATGGAGACTGCTCTGGGCCCTCCCCCTTCTCTCTGTCTCTCTCTGTCTGTCTCTCTCTCTGTCAAAAAACAATAAAAATAAATCTAAAAAAAAAAGAATACATAATTGTATAGTAACTTACGGAGAAAAAATGCTAAAGTGTTAGAGAAATGTAATGATTGTGGATGAAGTGATGGAAGAAAAAGAATTCAGATTTTATTTTTTTATTTCTAACTATATTATTTCAATATGGATATAGAGCAGCTTAAAACACTAGCTACAATATAGCATGATAGGAGAGTTCAATGAAAAAAATTGGGCAAAAAGAAAAATAAGGAAGATAAAAATGATTCCAGATGTATGCTCAGTGTGCAAAATGCATGGGCTAAAGTCCTATCTATAGCCTTGATAGAGACAGAAAGAAAAAAAGTTTTTATGAGCTTCCTAGCAGACTGGGCAAAAAAGGAGCTAGGAGTGTCAGTCAGATGATAGGAAGTGAGCCATCAGAAGGAAGCATGACTGATTTTGGAACGAGAACCCACTGAGATGATTTCTCTGGGGAGTCCACAGAAGGAAGAAACTTTTTCACTAAATGAATTGTATCTCCAAACACAAATAGGATCTTTGAAACTTTGGGGCCCAGTTTCAAGTACAAAAGTTTAACAATTTTAAGGCCAAAATTTGAATAACGTAAAGCTGAAAGACATGTATACTGTACAGAAGGTGAAATAAAATGGTCTCAGTATAGTGGCTGGCTCAGTTTCCAACCACCTTCTCCTTTATATAAATGATATGTTATAATTTACTTTCCATAATTTACTTTTTTTGCAGATGCTAATATCTTAACTATTAGTAACCCAGTTTTAAATATGCAGCACTAAAATCATTATAGTCTGACATTTTTATATGCTTATAAAACACATTTTGTTCCAACTGTTTTTCTTAGAAGAAATGTGGCCTGCTGAAAACCAAAGCCTACATATTTTACTTTGAAAAAAAAAAAAAAAAGGCAGCTGGAAATATAAAACCCCACAGATTTGCTTTTAAAACAGCTTGGGAACTAAAACCTGTAATGTCAACTTGACGTCTATTAACGGTTTGCTCAAAGAACCCGAGACAGTGTTTTAACAGACAGCAGCCCTCGGAGCTCAGGCCACAAGCCCGTGGCATCTCTCTGCTCCCCTGGAAGGATGAGAGGGGTGGCCCCACCCGGAGAGGCTCCCCGGATGAGGGCTGGCTTTCACAGGGAATCTCTGCCTTGTACAGTGTCCAGACTCAAGAATACAGACACAAATTCTTCGGAATCTGGACTCTGGGGAGGCAAGCAAACTATGTTAACCACATGCAAACATTTATATTACTCTCTGGTTTGCTTCCACGGCCTTCCAAACATTGCATTTTTAAATCAGATCTTAGAAGACTACAGAGGGCAACACATCCATTTTATTTTCTTGCCCATAAAAATATAACATTTGTGAAAACAACTATTTCATATCCTTTAAATTTTAATATTCTAAACACAGATGTATTTATATTAAAGCAAATGTTTGTTTCTTAAAATATAATTTGGGAAAGCCGGGATGGCTCAGCAGGTTAAGCACTCGCTGAGCAGCCCTGGAGCCTGAGGCTCGAATCCTGGGCCAAGCCTGTGTGGCCCCATATGCTGAACTAGGATGTGCTTCCCACGCAGGAGGCCCCCAGTTCAGTTCTCAACACCCTCCCCCCCCCCCAGTTTGGCCCCTGGCTCAAGGGGTTATGCCTCCCATGTGGGAGGCCCTCAGTCTAGTTCCTGCCCTGTGCAGCCCCCGCCCACCTGTGTAAAACGAAACCATGTTGAAAACTGATGACATACAACTATGGAGACTGCTCTGGGCCCTCCCCCTTCTTTCTGTCTCTCTCTGTCTCTCTCTGTCTCTGTCTCTTTCTGTCTCTGTCAAAAACAATAAAATAAATCTTTTAAAAAATACAATTTATCCCCAAACTCTCCCACTATAAATTATAAATATGCGAAGCACAAATGGAGAAAGGAAATACCCAGAAGTGACCCAATAGATAAAAGTTCCTGGTCCAGTTCAGGCAAAAGAAAGAGAATGAAGCAAAATGTAAGTAGAAGAAGAGGGTGGAGCTGAAGTATTTCAGCTGCAGCAGTACTGTTGGTCTCTGAGTAGGAGAGGAGCAGGTCAGCCAACACTAATAGGGTGGTTAACAGCCCAAATAGCCAACTAATTTCCAACATATTAGCCCAAACACAAGTCTGTATGTTCTCCTCCAGTTGAACCCTTATTAGACATTTCGAGTTGGAACTTGAGAACTTGACATGAATCATGATCAAGTGGGGTTTATCACAGGAATGCAAGACTAGTTCAATATGCAAAACCAACCAATGTAATCTACCACATTAGCAGTATAAAAAAAGAAAAAAACAATAGCATAATCATATCGATTGATGCAGAAAAACATTTGACAATCATATTAAAAATTCATAATAAAATTCATAATACTCTCAACAAAGTAAGAAGGGAACTTCTTCAATCTGATAAAATCTGTAGTTAACATCACATTTAATGGAGAAAGACTGAATGCTTTCCTCCTTAAGATTGAAAACAAAGCAAAAATATCACTCTCATCACTCTTATTCAACAATGTACTGGAAGTTCCAGCAGGTGGTAAGAAAAAAGGCAAGGAAAAGAAATAAGAAGCATGCAGATTGGAAATAAAGAAATAAAATAATTCCTATTCACAGACAAGATGACTGTCTATGGAGAAAGCCCTGAAGTGTCAGGGGCAGCAAAAAGCCTCCTAGAACTAGTAAGTCATTTCATCAAGTTCACAAAAATTAATCATATTTCTATATACACTAGCAATAAACAACTAGAAACTGAAGAACACACCATTTACAATAAATAGTTCCAAAAAATGAAATACTTAAGTATGAATCTAAAAATATATATATATAGAATCTGTATACTGATGACTGCAATATGCTGCTGAAAGAAATCAAAGAAGACCTAAATAAATAGAAAGGAACACTGTACATTCATGAAACCCCAATCAAAATCCCAGCATATTATCTGTAAATATAGACAAGCTGATTCTAAAATTTATATGAAAAGAAAAATGAACTAAGATCACTGATGTAATTTTGATGAAAGAAAAATAAAGTTGGAGAAAGCACATGACCTGATTTTAAGACTTACTATAAAGCTACAGTAATTAAGACAGTGCAATATTGGCAGACACAATAGTCAATAGAACAGAATAAATAGTCCAGTAACACAGCAACACAAATATGGCCTAGGATTTTTGAAAAAGGTGGAAAAAGAACAGTCTTCAACAAATGGTGTTGAAACAAATGGATATCCATATACAAAAGCAAAAGAACCTTGTCCTAAACTGTATAACTTCTACAAAAATTAGTTCAACATGGATCATACATCTAATGATAAAGTATAAAACTCTAAAACTTTTAAGAGAACATATTAGAGAAAATCTTTATGACCTGGGGTTAGGCAAAAACTTCTTAGATGTAACACTAAAAGAACATGAGGAATCCAGAGAGAACACTGAGGCACACTGGGGAACGTTATTAAAAGTTTGAAAAACAAAAACTACAGTTATGATTCTTGCCTGTCTCACCATCATATCCCCAAAACCAAACACAAAGCCTGGCCCATAGGACATAGGTTCATAAATTGCTGATGAATGAATGAAAAACAAGTGGTAAGCAAACAAAAGGAGGGCGTATACTTTGTTCTTTACACCACAGAAGGAAATAGCACAAAGAATCATAATGAATTATTTTCCTTAATTGAAAT
The DNA here is from genome assembly GCA_004027555.1 of Craseonycteris thonglongyai. Classification (NCBI taxonomy): domain Eukaryota; kingdom Metazoa; phylum Chordata; class Mammalia; order Chiroptera; family Craseonycteridae; genus Craseonycteris; species Craseonycteris thonglongyai. The sequence goes on from PVKE010003955.1 coordinate 32,934, forward strand.
CCGAATAGGGAAAACTAACTTCAAATCTTTTTTTTTTTTTTTTTAATGTTTAACGCCTTATTCCTCACTTTCCAAAATATCCTAGCCCACGCTGGTTTCTCTTTTGCAAACCCTTCCAGTAAGCTGTAGTTTAACAATTTCTTACTTGAAAAATGCTGTGTTGGACTTCCTCTTGTATATGGTACCTAAGCTTTGGCTTCCTCACCAGACGATGAGAAGAAAAATGAGGACTGAGTCCCCACCATATACCCAGTCACTGTCCTAAGCATTTGGCATTCAACCCCATAAGGCCAGTTATTATTATGTCTACTCAAATGAAGAAGCTGAGGCATAAAGAAGTCAAGAAATTTCTGCAAGGTCACACTGTTAGTAAGGGGCAGAGCAGGGACTCAAACACAGGCAATTTGGCTCCATATTTGTCTCCATACTGCCTTTCAATAGAACCTGGAGAACCCACATTCCATCACACATCTCAGCAACAACCACCCACCACAGTGCTGGGCACTGCAATAGACACTTGACAACCTAAAAGACTGGTGCGTTACCTGGGCTGTCTTGGCAAATTCAGAAAGCATTTTTAGAGGAAGTTTTTAGCTAAGTCTGCATTGTGCTAGAGCTCTCTTGTAATTTCTTTAATTTTTTTTTTATTCCACCATGAGAATTTCCTTGACCAAAAATAAATAAATAAATAAAAATACTATTCATGTGCAATAAAGACAAAATGTTAGTACTTAATCAGATGTTAAGATTTGTTAGGTAAATATTGCCCCAAATGAATACCAAAACAATACTAATTAAGTAAAAATTCCCGAGAAAATTTATTTTATAACCCAGTGAGTCCTTTACTACAAACCTTCCCACTCCACACACACACACACACAGAGGAAACCTCAAAGCTTTCTCATCACTGAGGAGATAAAGTACACAATGCCCTGGGAGAATTTTGATCATTCTTAAGATCTCTCCCACTAACAGTTTGTTTTGGAAAAGCTCACTACTCGACACAATTCTGGATTGCATGTGGTTTAAACGGAAAGAAATGATTACAGTCAACTATCCGTGGCTGTCTCTCTAATAAGGTGTGTGCTTGCTGAACATAGTTCATCTAAATAAAACTTTTTTTGTTTTTCAAAAAAATGATTTTCTCCCACTGAACTTTTTCTTCTACAACATTTTACTAAAGAGTAATTAATCTTAAAACAAAAAAAGTTTTTTAATAAAATTTTACATCTGGCCATCATCCCACAATACACTCCAGACATTCTCCACGTCTTCTGCATATTTACGTGTGATATCATTACAATGAAACAGTAAACTATCACTGAGCGATGATTTTCAAGTTTAACTCAAGTCTTTGATGACGTGATTAGCTAAAAACATCAGCAAAAAGGATAACAAAACCGTACAGTTAATAAAACTTATTTCAAAGACTGAATTTGGGACAAGATAATTTTAGTGACCATAAAACACTGGTAAAAATATTATCCTATCAAGGAAAACAATATGCTAATCAAATTAACCACTTATGTCTTAAAGGGATCCTCCCCAGGAAACCTCATCACACCGGCAACCCCACCACTGACACCCAATCACAACCGGCAAGAAAGAGAATACAGTACAATGATACGATGATGTGACCACTAGATGGCACTACTACACCATTTCTTTATCTCAAACCTTATTTCCCCCTTTACTATGGCTTTTCCCAAAATATCAGCAATGCAAAATTCAAAACACAGGTAACTTACTTTAACAAAGAAAACAGATTTAGAAAACATCATTGTGATTTATTTTTTAAATGCTCCCTGTAACTTTCTACATATAATCCTTCGGTATATAATCACAGAGGAATATCTCACCAAACTGTCATTTAAGTCGGTATTATCTCCCACTGTTTCTGGAAATGTATCATCCCAATATCATAATACAGAATTGGAACAAATTTATTTTCATTATTTTTTGTCATAAATATCTTCTAAATGCACATAACAGGAATCCTTTTTGCCCCTCCTTATATGAAGTGTTTAACATATAAGGGTGTGTCAACAGAAAAAAATAATAATAAACAGTAGCCTCTAATACTTCTTAAATCCCAGTAGATTATGTTAAGTGTCAAATAACACCGCAGACAGGGTAGAGTATATATCATTTCTTCATCCATTTCAAACAACCAGCATTGAGGTTTTTAAAGATTTTTTAAAAACAGTTTGAGGCTATGACCTTGCAGCATTCACAAGCAGTAATTAAATTCTCCAAGATTTGTGTGGCATCATTCGATTAGAAGGAAAAGGCTGAGTAATGAGCATTTTGTGTAATTGGAATTTTTTAATTTATTGTGTTTGTTGTTGGCAGGGGCAAGGGCATGGGCAGGAAGTTTTGCCTGTTTACTTGTATTTATTTGCAAAATATCACCTTAGTTTCAGATGGCTACCAATAAATAGGCTGGGTCACAAGTAAAATTTAAAAGTATGTGCAGTTTCTCCTTGGCAACCTCAGTCTTTACTTTGCCTCCGCAACCTGCTTCCTTCCCTGCTCTGCAGCCTCTTGCTCATTAACACCTCCTACCCTTTACACTGTACACCTTTTCTCTGTACACTAATCAAAGCAAAGGGTCTAGAATCAGCAATTCCATTCAAAGGTAAATGGAGCTGGTCACTAGGCAGAGATGGCCCTTCCTCCCACGTGGTCCCGACACTCTGTTACCTGCCTCTGTTTCAGCCCATAATAACTCATACTGTAACGGACTACATGAGGGTGTCCTCCACAGTATCTGTAAATAATAAGTGTTCAATAAATGCTTATCTAATGGACGTATTCCCTTACCTTTCCTATTTACATTTTAAACCTCTTCTCTAATTGTGGTAAGAAAGGCTTTCCCTCTATTTAATGCAGGAGTTATTAATTAATTTAAAGTTCAAGAGCAAGGTTTCATGTACATATATATGAGTATTTTTTCTAGGAAAGAGGTTTATTCATAGCTTTCATTAGGCTATGAAAGAGGTCTCTAGTCCCAAAACTTTTGACCTCACCATACTAAAAAGACTTCAGGTATGAGGAATCAGAAGGGAAGTATATTGCTGGGCAGAGGGGCCTTCCAAGCAATCCCAGGACCATTTCAGTGAGCAGCTTATAGGAAACGTGTGCTAAATAAAAAGTAGATAGACTAGTCCCTATTAATAAACCAGACCAATTTGTTTCAAGGTTGTTACAACCCTATGTATTCACAATGTACATACTTTAAAGAAAACACAACTATAGGCAGAAGATAATTAGAATATATATGCAGTACACTCTCATCAGAAAGATTATACTTAAGGCAATTAGATTTATAAAAATATTAGTTACTTGAATGTCCAAACAAGTGGTATAAATCACCAAAATCTTCCAAGAGAAAATACTGGAAGTAAATGGAGAATCATTTGGGTACATCATTATTTCATTTCTACCTTTCTTCTTTCAATATGGGTTTTCTTAAATCATTCATTTCAAATATTAAATATCTATTCTCCTCTCCCTTTTAACCAACATCTAAACCATCAATCAAAACTCGTCTTATAGGTAGGAGGCCAACATCTAGGTATTAGGTTTTCAGGGCTGGATTCAGGCGGTTTGGACTAGAGTTTTTCCAACACATTACAAAATCCTGCCTTGGCCCAGTCTAGAAGATCCTTGAGGAAGTAACTGTGCAAAGAGCACAATTTAATGTTAGCTGAAACTTGAATGGACCCATGAAAAAGGCCTTTTTCCAACCAGAACCTGGCACAAGGCCACCCTGTTTTCTGCCATGCCCAAATCCAAGCCTCAGAACTTTCCACTGCATGAGAACAAAAGCACACGGTCCTCAGCAGGGAAGGAAAGGGCACCATAAAGCCAGACCACAAGCAAAGGAACAGTTACCCAATGTCTCCTGCCACCTACCCTACCCCAGGCAAGAACATAGCCCCTGAATCTACCTGCCTCTGCAGGAGAGAGAGATGAAATAAAGAGAGAAAGAAAGGAGGGACCGGGCTAGGCCTCTTCCCATTTCAGAGAAGTCCCTCGCACACAATTCCAGCCCATGGAAGGAAGGAAGAGAAAACAGCATATCCTCACACATGGAGGCCCAGTCAGGACCTCAAAGTAGAACAGCGTTCCTCCTCTGGGAGTCTCGCCCTGGACTGTCAGATGGCTCAGGGGAGAGGCCTGGAATTCGGCCTGGAGGACCAATCTATCTCTAAGGTGACCAGACGTCCCGCTTTTGGCGGGACAGTCTTGATTTTTAACAATTTGTCCCGCGTCCCGCGGTGTTTTAAAAAAAGTCTCAATTTTTGGAAAGAATGCACGACAAGCTAGGGAACGGCGGGAGATAGACCAAATTTTTAAACAAGAACCCACTCCCCCCTGGTCAATGGTGTCCCGCTTTACCAATGTTAAAATCTGGTCACCTTACTCTAATAGCATGATTTCAGAGGTCCCTGGGAAAGCTCCATTCCTGCCAAAGACTTAGTCTCCAGATTTATTCTTCATTTCACAAATTGAATAGAGTCCACTGTTGCCAGGCCTATGCTAGATCTTGGGCATATTCATTCTTATAGGAATGAATAAGATGTAGACCCCATCCACAGCCTCATGGGAGAAACAGACATGTTGAAGAAAAAGAGTCACAAAGAATATGACATTTGAATAAGGCTTTCAGGATGAGAAAGTGAAAAAACAGAGGAAAGAACAACACACACAGACTGTGGCATGAAGAAGCTGTGCATGTTTAGGGAACAGCAAATAGTTCACAGTGGACAGATTGGGAGCTCCTGCAAGAGACAGGTTAATGACAGGTCCATTGTAAGATGTTAAGCAGAAGAGGGTCATAGCATATTTGCATTCTAGAAATATCATTCTTGTAGGAGTATGAAAAAGAACTTGAGAGATTGGCTTTAGAAGAACGGTCCATCAACATGGTGAGGCAGAGAAGAATTTGCAAGACATTTAATGAGGAAGAATCTCATACTGTGACTCCCTTCCTAATTGTCAGGTAAGAAAATATATTCTCTTTGCTTATTTTCCCAATTCACCGTTTTTGAGACACCATAAGCTTACATAACTAGCAGCAATTTCAGTATCTCCCTCTAGAACAAGCGTGTCCAACCTGCAGCCCGAGGGCCATCGGTGGCCCATGATGGCTTTGAATGTGGTCCAATATAAATTCGTAAAACAGTATGAGATTTTTTATTTATTTTTTTTTAGCTTATCAGTTATCATTAGTGTTAGTGTATTTTTTAAAGATTTATTTTTATTGTTTTTTGACAGTGAGAGAGACAAAGAGAAGGGGGAGGGCCCAGAGCAGTCTCCATAGTTGACAGCATTAGCTTTCCATATAGTTTCACTCCACAGGTGGGCACAGGGCTGCACAGGGCAGGAACTGGGCAGGGACTCCCCTGCATAGGCCCCAGCAAGAACTGAACTGGGGGCACACCCCAGTTTAGCGTATGGGTCCACATAGGCCAGGCCAGGATTCGATTCTCAGGCTCCGGGGCTACAATGCGAGCGCTTAACCCACTGAGCCATCCCAGCTTCCCCCTGTTAGTGTATTTTATGTGTGGCCCAAGACAAGTCTTTTCCCAATGTGGCCCAGAGAAGCCAAAAGATTGGACACCACTGATGTAAAGAGAAAGTCTCCCCTTTCTCTAGGCGAACTCAGAAGTACACCAGTGAGCATGACTCATCAAATGTAGCATGGTGGCTTTTAGCTCCTTCTGGTCCTTTAGCTAGTCACCTCCGGTCAGTGCAGTGACCGAGTACCCCTGCCTGAGACTGCCATTGCTGAATATTCTTCTTTAAGAAGTAAAGCTCCAGAAAGAGTCTCTGACCCTGGCAAGTTAAGGTCCTTTCCACCCAATCTCATCTATTAAAGAGGAGAAATCCCAATGAGATAAGATAAGATAGCAGGAAGGATTAATGGTAGACAGCTTTTTCATGGGAAGCAGCGGGCAGTTGACTGGCAATTGATAGGTCTTCAGACAACTTGACTCTTACTGCTCTCTACGCTGAGAACAGAAATCTCTGTAGTTTTCTCACCCACTCTGAATAGCCAGTTTCCAAGGGGACAGGCATCAGACTACCTTATTTACAGTCTATAAAAAAGTTTAAAACCCTGTGAGTAGACACATGGATATATAGACGGACGGACGGACGGACGGATGGACGGACGGACGGATGGATGAACAGATAGGTAGATAATTTGTTATTGTGAGGACTTTATTTTTGGCAGATGTTCTTTCTGGCAGCAGTTAGTACAAGCAGAAGGTATCCGTTGGGCTTTGTGCTCTCCATTCATTTCCCAGCTTAATTTATATGGTAATAACAATTTTTGTGTGTGTGTGTGTGTGTGTGTGTGTGTGTGCAATATAATTGTTTCAGAAAACCAGTTACTTGCCAAAGAGTTAAAAAAATAGTTTCTTATTTTATGTTGTCAGTAAAATGTAAAATTTTGCAAAATGCTTGTAAGTGGTTCTCTTTAAATTATGATGACTTGCTATAAAGTCTAATAAAAATATAAATGCAGAATGTTAATAGGAAAAATTATCTCATCAGGAACTTCGTAAGTGTGTAAGTTTAATGGTGGGGGGGAGGCCTCCACTCTATAAGCGGCATAGGGTGTGAGAAAAGAGCCTCCCAAAGAGAGAGGAGGGCTATTCTAACACCAGCTGTGCTACTAACTAGCTGTGTGGCCTGCGGCAACTACCACATATTAATCCCTAAATTACCCATGTAAAGGGTAATTTAAACATACACAAAGCAGTTAATGTGGGAAACACTTTACAACTATAAACCATTATTCATCTGTATTATAATTACATCCCTACAAATTGTGGTTATTAATTCACATCCGAAATCTACCTAAGCATTAAACACCACTTTACACATTTTTAAAAGGACATTATAAAGTTTTGAATTACACTCTGGCTAGAAGAATATACAGAGCTCTTTAGAAAGAAAAAAAAATTTATAATATATATATATATATATATATATATATATATATATATATAATGCATCATCCACATCTTCTACTCCACGTCCTAAATAAAAGATTTAATCCCATCACATAACACAGCAAAGCCTGTTATCTTATAAAAGGGAAGTAAGTACTAAACCCTCAATTTAAGGACTAGTTACAACTGATTAAAGTAAGGACACATAATTTAGTGTGTCAGAATGTCGTATGCTGAAATATAATTAGTGTCTATGAATTAATGCAGGATGGATTAGGCTAATTTGTGGAATGTTATTGGAGAGAGAAGACCCTGGGTTTAAAAAATAAATAAATAAATAAATAAGATGAACAAAAAGAAAAGAATGACCCTTGTGTTCGCACTGCGGCTAAGCAGCTTAATGCTCCTCTAATCAATCTAAGGGGAAAGACAGGGGCTTGGAGCCTCTCCGTGCATCAGCTTGGCACTGCGGCCCTCACCACACGGTACAAGCAGAAGGGGCTGGTCTTTGTGCCCTCCACTCATTTCCCAGCTTCATTTATATGGTAATTGGAGCTCTGGTGCAAGAATGGAGAGCATCTGCCAAAAGTAAAGTCCTCACGATAACACAAGTGACATGTGCTGTGATATCGCCCAAGTGCTGACTAAGAAATTTATTTTATCTCCTTCTCAAGCCAGAAAGTACTATTTGTGTTATTACTAGCTGGGAATTTTTAACAGTCTTGCCCTGACAGCAAGTATTTAAGACACGCACAAAACAATAGGGTTTCGCACTACTTAATAAATCTTTTGAGCTCTGTGACTTCCAATGGTCTCACTGGCTGGATTTTATGGTCTAGTAGCTCCTGAACAGCCAAGTATACAAGCCAAACAAACAGTATGAAAATTATTTGAAACAACCTTTCTTTGTGCCCTTGCAGATCTATTAAGCAAATGAGGCAAGCTCCGTGATCATAGGCTAATTAAAAGATTTGTCTGCCCACTTTACTCTCCACGCTGCCTAAACCTCTGCCAAGAAATCAAGCTGAGAGCATGGTGGTTGACCTAACCCTAAATCCCATTTTTCAAAATATCTGCTAGAGTAAGATTTAAATATTTTAATAATCTATTTACGGTAGAGCTGTAGTGTTACCTTTTCTCAGGAAAAAGAATTCATTCAAATGTATGAATGCCAACTCTTCTAAGCCTGTAACCATATGGAACATACAAAGAAGAAGGAAATCAAAAGGATTGCCTTCCCAGTATGGAGATTCCTCAAAAAAAGTAGGAATGGAACTGCCATATGACCCAGCAATCCCTCTCCTGGGTATCTACTCAAAAAACTTGACAACTTTTGTTCACAAAGATATCTGCACCCCAATGTTCATCGCAGCACTGTTCACAGTGGCCAAGTCATGGAAACAGCCAAAGTGTCCTCTGATAGATGACTGGATAAAGAAGTTGTGGTACATTTACACAATGGAATACTACTCAGCAATAAGAAAAGATGAAATACAGCCATTTGTGACAACATGGACAGACCTTGAAAACATCTTATTAAGCGAAATGAGTCAGACTGAAAGAATCAAGGAAAGTATGACCTCACTTATAGGTGGAATATAAAACTGAAAGGAGCAAAGACACAGAGACTCATGGACACAGTCAATAGTTTAGTGGTTAGTGAGAGTGGGGGGGAGGTGGGGGGGAAAGCTGGGATGGGGAGTAGGGAGGGGACATCAAATACATGGTGATGGAAAGTGAGCTGATTCTGGGTGGTGAGCATGTAATACAATGTATAGACAATGTAATGTAGAATCATATACCTGGAAACAATGTAATTGTTATCAACCAATGTCACCTCAAATAAATTTAACCAAAAAAAAAAACATTAAAAAAAATGTACTGCCTCCCAATATCATCTAATAGAGGGGCTATGATCATAAATGATGATAGGGGACGCATGTATTTTAAAAAACTCTCTGGAAGTCAGGAGCTATGGGTCATGGGCAAGCCACTTAAGCCCTGTCTCTTGCTGTCCCACCTGTAACAACAGAGGTAAGTGATGGCTATGTCACCTACTTCCAAGATGGTCATAAAGATCATTGTCAAACAGCAGCAACAAGTACTCTGCAAGGTATGACGCACTATAAAAATAAAGGGAATGGTTGTGCTATGCACTGACACTGTGTGATCTTTTCCATTTTTCAGTCTGTTTCAAGGATCTTCATATGAAGCCATCTTGGCCACTGAGGCCATGTGACCTCACTCTGTTTACTATGCATTGTCACTGGTAGCTCCCTAACCCACACAAGAATACAGAAGTCAGAACATCAAAGTTTTAAGAATTATGAAATTCGTCTAAATAGAGTACATAGTTCGAAAGGAATGGCGAAAAACCAGCAAACATTATCACACAAAATCAACTTTTAAAAGGTTCGAATTACATATATGAAATTCTCAAAAACCATATAAGTTCATATCTTTATATATCAATGTGTAAAGTTTGAATTACTCTACAACCCATTTTTCGAAGGCATTTTTTAGCCCACTAATCCAATAATTTAAAATGTACCTAATGTGAGTTAGGTGCCATAGAAAAATCATAATATGTTTTTTAAAAATCTCTCTGTCCTAGCCCATTTATTCCCCCATAAATCTGTACTAGGGCTGCATTGGCAGTGGGGTTTGCATTTCCCCAACATATAGAGAGGGTTTTAGCGATCTGTCTTGCTTTTATATAGGATGTGCTTCTTTAACATCTGTGTACATTAGCATTTTATCTGTTTTCTTAGATGGCATGCAACGGCCATGTCGTGCCCACGGTTACAGCAGGTTCTAGTTTCCCTTGACCTCTATCTACAGCAGGACCCATTGCTGGTCACCACCTTTCATATTCCCTGCCAGCCTGCCCTCCACGGCTGCCAAGCCCCATCCATATCCTCATGGCACCAAGACCCCAATTGCTCCTCCTCTGTTTGACTCACGCCACTCCTTCTCTCTGAATAAATAATTCAAGCTCTACCTGTAAAGTTTTCTTTCCCATTTGGCATAGTATCAAAATACCACCCTATCTATTGTATCCTTCCCCCAAAATACATATTTCTCTCTCCTGTGTCCCCCATATAATTTTAAATTCTTAGAGATAAGAATTTATTATGGTGCAATCTTTCCTAGTCAAGTTTAACATTACCATGTTACTTTCATAGTCAAAAGTGTGACAGGGGATAAAAACACCACTCAGTGTCTAGACTTTCTATGCTGCAGAAAGCCCTGTTGTTTAACGGGTGTTTCAAATCTGCGCCCCCTCCAGTTTTATGGAGACATAATTGGCTTATAACACTGTGTAAGTTTACAGTATAAAAAGTATTCATTTGATAAGATTTAAATGCTGCAAACTGATTAGCACCATAGCCTTAGTATACTTCACCCTACCACATAGGCACCCTTTCTTCGTCCTGTGGTGAAAATATTCGACACTCAAGGACATAATGTAGTATCAGTTAACAGCTATATGAAATTTTGGTACACGACGAAGAGTTCACTGATGGCAGCGTGTGGCTTGAATAACTGGCTCAGAAAATTTTCTGAATTTTGTCGATGTTGATGATGTGTGTTTTCATATAATATAGAAGTAGAATAAACAAAAGTAAAAACAATTAGTTTGCTAACTCTTGGTTGTTAACATTAAATTAAAATATGAAAATCAGACTCCCTCAAAAAGAGAAATTACATACTTCTTTGTTTTTTACCTGTCACTGCGTAACTACACCTTCGATCCAAAGAAACGTAGCTAAGTAAAGATTAGCTGCCAACTTCAAAGCTATTACAGTAACAGGCACTTTAGCAAGATTTCCTTGACATTACTTACTCAAAAAATACTCTGGAGATGACACGGGGATTAGACATGAAAGGATATAAATACATTTGATGGATCATTTCAAGACCCACAAAGCAAGTTTCAGCAGCCAACATATATATCTCACAAATGACTCCACATTATAATAAGCTACAAAAACAGTACCTTGCAAAGTTGTTAATACTGGAAAACAGTAAGTAGAATAAACTTTTTGGAAACAGTTAAATCTTTAACATATATAGCAAAGAGTACATGTTCTAAATATATAAAGATAGCTATATATAAAATAGAAAAAAACCTTAATAAAAAATGAACAAAGATACAAATAGGCAAGTCACCAAAGAATTACAAACTGCCAAAAATCATTTAAAAACACGTCCAAACTCACTAGTAACAAAAAAAAAAAAAGAAGAAGAAAAGCAGCAATACCATTTTAAACTCTCAGATTGGCAAGCTTTTTTGAATGATAACACTATTGGCATAGACATAGCACTCTGGATTACTGTTAGTACAAGCATAAATTAAAAATCATTTCTGAAGGATAATTTGGCAACACAGAGCCAAACTCTTTACACATATACCCTGACTCAGCAATTCCACGAGGGAATTTATCCTTATAATTCAACAAATACATAAACAAGGATGCTCACTGCATCATGATTTATAATAATAAAAATACTAAACATAACAATTAGAAGAGTTGCTCAACAGATACACTCATATAGTACCACATTACTTAAAATAGTGAAGTTGGTATATACTTTAACATAGGCATTTGCCCATAATAAAAGAGCAGGCTCTTAAATTTCTGCAGACTATGACCCGGTTTTGTAAAAAGACAAAGAACACAGGAAGGAACAGGGGGACAGATGAGGGGAGGAGAAAGGAGGGAAGGTGGGTGTTGTGTGCTGTGGTAGGAGTTATGAGTATGTGGGGAGTGTGTGAATAGGAAAAATATCAGGCAGAATAATGGCCAAGAGTTAACTATGGTCACCTTTCTAAGAGGTGACATTATGGGTGATTTTTCCTTTCTTCTTTATATTTTTCTGGTTGCCTGACTTCTATAAAAAGCCATTTTCACTGTGAAAATTAATTTAAGTTGTAACCAGGTTGGCATAATTACTTTTTTTTTTTTCTTTGTGACCTGAACTGGGGGCCTCACCACATTCGGGAAGCACACCCCAGCTTAGCATGTGGGTCCGCCTGGGCCGGAGCCGGGATTCAATCCTCGGTCCTTGGGGCTTCAAAGCGAGCACTTAACCCCCTGAGCCATCCCGGCTTTCCCATAATTACTTTATAATTAAAGAAATCCTTCAACAAATTCTCTTTTATCTTTATAAGCAGTCATCTATTATTTCTAGTTAGGAGAATCCTTTGCCTTCAGAAAGTATGTTTCTAGTTATACCACACACACACACACAAAAAAAAAAACAACACTAAAACTTCTTGTATGTCTGCAGAGATCCTTTAAAAATGTTCTCTAGTACTTCCAGTGGGAAGTATTGCAATGGAGGTGGTACCCAACACATCATACTATTGCCACTAGTACATACAGTATTTGATGCTGGCTAATCAAAAACAAAATTTTAAAAAAATTCTGAATATTTCTTCATTAAATGAACTGGGAAAAATAACAATTACATTAGCAAATACTATGCCCAAAGAAAGATTGTTGAGATATTCTAACTTCAGAAAACAAATACAAACTGAGCTGATATCAAGCTCAATAGCTAAAAAGATGAAGTTGTAAAAGCCTTCTCTGTGGTCTCCCAAATTTGTCTTCTCCCATCTCTCCCAATTTAAGAAGAAAAAGGCTATAGTAGCAGAATGAGAAAACAAGTTAAAGGAAGTCCCATCATTCTATTAGATATTCTGAATTATTCTAAAAAGATACAAATAGTTGCCTACTTCTTAATATACCCAAGAGGTGAAATTGAAAGTATTCTGTTTCTAAGATTACACAGGTGGTTTCAATAAATCTTTTTATGTCAATTTTTGTTTCTTAGACATTACTTTTTTAGATCCTATCATAACAACCCAAGTCAGACCCACTTTGAAAAGATAGTTGGACACTTGACATAGGACCTTTTTCTTCACTATTGTTAGATTCTGCTAGAAATATACTAATGCCTATTTCTTCTGCAACCCTAGACAATTAAAATTTTGTTGAAAATTTTCACTTTTTTTTAAGAATAAACCAATAATCTATATAACACATAAATCACTTGGTTTTTTGTTTTTTGTTTTTTTAACTTTCCTGTCCAATAGAGTAGTCACTGGCCACAGTGGCTACTGAGTAACTAAAATGTAATTAATCTGGATCAAGATGTGCTGTAAGTGTAAAATACACACTGATTTCAAAACTTAATACAAATATGTAATATCTCATTAATAATTTCATATTCATTACATATTAAAACAATATTTAGGATATACTGAGTTAAATATAATTTCACCTGTTTATCTTCTTTAAGTGACTATTAGAAGACTTAAAGTTACATATGTGGTGTACATTGTATCTCTTTGGACAGTGCTAGTCTAGAATGTTTCATCATGTCAGGACTCTTACTACCATTACACTGTGTCTCTGCAAATGGTGAATCTTCACAAGTGGCATTTTGCAGGAGGTTTGCTCCTTCCACATTCTGAAAAATGCCTGCCACTAATTACTCACTTTCCTCAAAAATGACTCTGTGTTTAGTGGGAGCTGTGCCACTTTAATCTGAGCACTGTGAGCTCCCTGTAATCAGTGCTTTTTCCCTTGATGTTTTGCCCTCTGTGCCATATACACTTTAGCAATAGGGAGAGGCTACAGTCTGCTCCCACTGGTATAAGATGTAACTCTCAGGCTGGGGTTGAAACTCACTTCCTACAAGGCAGACATGCTGAAGTGCCACAGCAATTCCCCAGTAAAATTCATTGATTCCCTTCATTCGCCCAATACACTAGCATGAAGTGTTAACCATCTACCTGACTGGAAGTTGGCTACTGTATCAGTTCTGATTGTCTCAAAAAAAAAAAAAACATGGGGTAAGCAGACAAGGGGTGATGTAGTGGCTTCATGACAGCTTTACTGCTTCTATCTTTCTGCTTGGCCCTCACGGTCTCAAGATGCCACCTAAAGGTTCAAGCAATATTTTTATGCTCCAATCAAGAAGAGAAAGGATGAAAGGCAAATGCATATGTCAGCTCAGTCTTTCTCTCTCTCTTTTTATCAGGCTATGCCTGTGTCTAGCTCATTGGCCAGAATTGATTCACATGACCACCCCTAAATATAAAGGAACCTGGGACAGTGAGTATTTTTAATGAAGCATGAGGCTGTCCCAGAGTTGTATCAGTAAGAAAGAAGGATAAGTGGATTTGGGGTAGGCAATTGGTAATGTCTATTACAGCCATAGTTTTTATAGCAAATGACTGTAATTTCTTTCGAGAGAGAGAAAAATACCTACAAAGACGAGAATTACAGAAAAATCCAACATAATCTACAATCTTAATGAAGGGTATACAAAAGTAAGCCTTGAGAATGTAACATCTATTATGTGAACCTTTCACTCTACCGAACTTCTACAATTTTGAATAGTCCTTAACTTTCAGCATCATATTTGTTGATAGTAAAAGTTTAATGAACACATCAATAAAAACTTTTCTAAAAGCACAGCTGAGATCATGTTAAGCAGTTGCTCAGAAAACTTTGTCAGCCTGCCATAACCTGCTATTAAATATGGCCTCATTCTACTTTTATGATTTTATTTTCCTCTGTTCCCTTCCAGTCAACCTGGATAAAAATAGATTCTTGGTTACAGAGAGAGTTTTGTCCCAAGTCATTTGCCAAATCCCAAACTCCTGTCTTCAATCTGATTTACTATCCAGTTCAACCTTCCACTCTAACATTAAACTGAAACATTGGTATGGTTACAGAGCACCACTATCCTGTTTCCCCGAAAATAAGAGTGTCTTATACCCTGTTTCCCCGAAAATAAGACAGTGTCTTACATTAATTTTTGCTCTCAAAGATGTGCTAGGTCTTATTTTCAGGGGGATGCCTTATACGTATTTCAGCGAGAGGCAAAACTGTCTTATTTTCGGGGGATGTCTTACTTTCGGGGAAACACGGTATCTTGCCCTCTTTGCAAATCTCAATCACTAGAAGAGCATTTGTTCATTTAAAAAAAAAAAAACCACAGGGATGCCAAGATAGCTCGGCAGTTGAGCACTTGCCTCACAATCGCAAGGTCTGGTGTTCAGTTCCCACTCCTGGCCCATGCAACTAAAGTTGCTTTTTTTTTTTTTTTTTTCTATTTGACAGAACAATTTAAACTATTATAATCTTGCAGTATCCATAACTGCCATGTTTTTTTTAATCTGGTCATGATTTATGACCCCCCAAATAATCATTAGCCCATTGCTTTTCATTTGGAGGTACAGAGAAACTATTACAAATATCTAAAGGGATGGCCTATGAGTTTTTGAACAGGGAGGAAAGATTGCCTACAAGTGTCTATACAAGCTACTCACTATTCCACTATGCAGCCCATTGCCCTCCTCCCCATAAATTTAGCAACAGAATCCAGTAACACCAAGTTTCTTGAGCTTCTGCAGAGAACAAACAGATTCCCTGAAGCAAATATTAGGACACAGGATTCTTGTGCCATTTCCAGGTGAGCCCTCATATAAAATGCACTTGTGAGTGGCAAGAAGTCTTAGAATAGCTGGGCCACTTCGATGGTTGGTAACCAGAGCAGCTGGAACCCAAGATACCTTTGAAAATTAAAGCTGTGTAATTATAACATCTACATCTGCTTTTGATTCCAATATGAGCTTCTTTTTTTTTTTCTATAATCATCACAAAGACAAAATAATAGTTTGTAGCTGATGGGTGGTACACACACAGAATACTGTTGACAAGGATTTTTGGCTTCTACTAGATTGAACTATATAAAATTGTGAATAGTCTACCATTTCTGACCTATAAAAAGAGCAATTACGGGGAAGCTGGGATGGCTCAGTGGGTTAAGCGCTCACTTTGCAGCCCCGGGGACCGGGGATCGAGTCTCGGCCCCGGCCCGTGTGGAACCATATGCTGAGCTGGGAGCTCCCCAGTTCAGTTCTCTCTCTGTCTCTGTATCTCTCTCTCTCTCTCTCTCTCTCTCTCTCTCTCTCTCTCTCTCTCTGTCAAAAATAAATAAATAAATAAATAAATATTTTTTAAAAAGAGCAATTATATATGGTTCAAATTAATATTTTTAAACTCTAGTATTTTACACTGCTTTAAAATTATATTCTAGAAGTTTCTTGTTTGTAAGGCTATATATAATCCTTACAGCAGTGAAAAATGTATCAGGCATTAAGAGAATAAATATACAAACCACAGACTAGGAGAAAATATTTGCAAAACATACACCTAATAAAGGACTTCCATCAAAAATATACACAGAATTCTTCGAATTCAACAATAAGAAAACAAAAAGTCAAATTTTAAAATGGGCAAAAGATCTAAACAGACACCTCACTAAATTAAACATACAAATGGCAATAAGCATATGAAAAGATGCTCAATGTCATCTGTCATTAGGCAATCGGAAATTAAAACAACAATGAGATACCAAGACACTTACTAACGTGGCTAAAATCCAAAACCTTGACTATAGCAAATGTTGAGATGATGTGGAACAATAGAAACTCTCATTCCTTGGTAACAGGAATGTAATGGTACAGCCAGCTATTTTGGAAGACAGTTTGGCAATTTCTTAAAAAATTAAACTGTTACTATAGGCTCCAACAATCGCACTCCTGTATATTTACTCAAATAAGCTGACAATTTATGTTCACACAAAAACCTGCACCCAAATGTTTGTGGCAGCTTTACTTATAAACGCCAAAACTTGGAAGCACCCAGATGTGCTTCAGTCAATGAATATGGTATGCATCCATGCAATGGAATATTTCTCATCAATAAAAAGAAGTGAGTGATTAAGATACATAAAGATATGAATAAATTTTACATACATATTACTAAGAGAAAGAAGCCAATCTAAAATTTTACATAGTGTATTCCAAATATATAACATTTTGAAAACTATGAAGATAGTAAAAATAAAACATTCTAGAAAACTATAATGGCTGTAAAAAGATCAGTGGTGATCAGGAATTCACGGGAGGGAGAGAAGAATGAACAGGTGGAGCACAGATGATTTTTAGGGCAATGAAACTATTACTCAGTATGACCCTGTAATTGTGGGCACACTTCAGACATTTGCCAAAGCCCATAGAATCTACAACACAAAGAGTGAACACTAATGTAAACTATGGACTTCAGTTAATAACAATGTATTAATATTGGCTCATCAGTCATGATGTACCAATTGCAAAAATGTACCACATTAATGCAAAATGTTAATGAGAAGGAATTGTGGATCAGTGGTTTCTAGGGGTTGAGAAAGAATTAATAATAGGTAGAACATGTGATTTTTAGGATGTGAAATCATTCTGTGGTACTGTAATGGTAGAAACATGACTTTATGCATTTACTGAAATTATATAACTGTACAACACAAGGAGTGTGCCTAACATAAAATATGGACACTAATTTATAATGATGTATCAATACTGGTTCATTAGTTGTACCACATTAATGCAAAATGTTATAATAATAATAATAATAATAGAAGAAACTGGGAGTGGGCATATGAGGACTCTATACTTTCCGTGACTTTTTTCTGTAAACCT
Organism: Craseonycteris thonglongyai; assembly: GCA_004027555.1. Taxonomy (NCBI): domain Eukaryota; kingdom Metazoa; phylum Chordata; class Mammalia; order Chiroptera; family Craseonycteridae; genus Craseonycteris; species Craseonycteris thonglongyai. Next base: position 50,463 of record PVKE010003955.1, read on the forward strand.
AAAACTGTTCTAAAATAATAAAGTCTATTAAAAATGTTAATGTACCAGGGAGTACACTTCCTTATTAAATCTGGTGTGTATTCCAATTAAAAAACTGTTCAATGTAAAAAGATGAAGTAGTAAGAGGTAACAATTTTAAAAACTAAAGTTAGGACAGGCAATAAGAAAGGCAGATAAACAAACAGTTTGAAAAAATCCATCTTATTAGGGAAAATGTAACAGTAAAGTAATCTTGCAAATGTAGGTTGTGTGTGATTACATTTCTTTTTCTTTCTCTGCCCTACAGTTCAGAGGCTGGTATGCTATTCTAGAAAAGCTACATAGCTTTTCTCTGGCTCATTTAAAAATAATGGTTTGTTCTCACTATAGGGATGATACAACATTTTAGAAAAGCTACAGAAAAAAAAAAAAATGAGGGGGGAAAATAAGTGTAAGTGCCAGGATCCTGCTCAGAGATCAAGAAAGGTCTTGAATTTCCACTTTCATTATATTTTCATTTCTATGAGACCTAATTGGTTCCATTTCAAATCTTCCGTTGCCATACTCTCAAAAGCCCCTTTTACTTCTTTTAATATATTAAACAGGCTTATTTTACATTCTGAAACAGACTATTCCAAACTGTAGTCTACTGGAACTAATTCTACAGTGCTTTTTCTATTAACTCTTGCTTAAGCTGGCTTATTTCCTTATGTGTTGTTGAAGGGGGAGGTGGTCTTATCATGAACTCATAATCCTCAAACTTTATTTGTGGAAGTTATTTAATGTTTAGAGTTGTTGTTGTTTTTGCTGTTGTTTCATTTTTTTATTGTTAAATTTATTGGGGTGACATTGGTTAGTAAAAATCACGTAGGTTCCAGGTGTACAATTCTAGTTGAAAGTGGTCTTTGTTTGGCAGTACTCCAGAGTACTAAATATTCAACTTGGGGTTTTTCAGGCCCTATAGGAGTGTGAACTCAAACCCAAAACCTGCGTCAGGCAGGCTTGTAATTACAAATTCTCATGGGAGACTTCTGGTTCCCATTCCACCCACAACCAAAGCAGACATGGACAGACAAATACAGATACAGATAAACAAATTTCCACCACTCCCTCTTCAGAGCAGGGTTTTCCTAGTTCATCCACAGAGGTTTTAGCCACATGGTGGGCCAACTCTGTATGGGAGTTCTGACTCGACCTTCTCAGTAGCAGGCTCTGTCTCCTGAGCCCTCCTAGTCCTGGCCTGTGAAGACCCAGGCTGTAGGCAATTAGAGATCATGCATATCATTTTGTCATTTCTGTCCTCCAAAGAATTCCCTTACTTTTCTGCCAGCTCAGCCATGCTTTAGAAATCATTTTAAAATAAATACATTTTCTCCCACATGTATAGGTTTGCTCCACTAAGAGGAGTTTCTCTGAACATCTAGTCTGCCTTATGGAACTCTCCTACTCAAGAGATTTGGGGATGGATGCAAGGCCATGTCTTCTCCTGTTTCTAATGTGAAACTTTATATAATTCATAATCCCAGTATTTTTCATTTTGTTTCAGCTTTTCCCAACTTCCTTCCACAGCCATAGAAACCCCATACTGCCCCTCGTTCCACACAATGAATCAGGTTCACTTTGGCCTCACATCGGTCTAACTCCCAGCTTCAAGTCTACTAAGTTTCTATTGCATTTCTGCTCACAGAGTAATACATCTTGCTTTATTATTATGCTATGTCTTAAATTTTCCATATAGTTGAAGCCACAGTAAGTATAAATTTAAGTCAATACATGATCTTGAGCAAAAAATCAAGATGAATAGAATTTTCAGGTAGAATTTTATGGGTATTTTTTTTTCATTATCATACTCATACATGTTTTCTCCAAAATACTATAGTATCATCAAAGTCAGTGTGACAGTGACCAACGGTATATCATGTTAGTCAGACAGGATGTTGAGAATAAGAATTTAATAGATAAAGACAACCTCTGAGCCCAGTAAACCAGAGATGGAAGTCTCTGTGGTTTCCTATAATATATATGAGCCAAACAGCTGGAAATCAAAGACCAGGACAGAATCCAGTGATACTGAGACTTCACTGCCTAGGAAAAACACAAGCCCAAGAAACACAAGATGAAGGTAAAGAAGGGAGAGGATGTCCACATTTCGGTGACTGAGATCCAGGAGGTGGTTGCTCAGAACCAAGGTCTCAACACCAGAGACCCAAAATAGGTCTACACTCGCTTTTTGCTTCTCAAAATGTGGTCTGCCAGCAGCGCCAGCCCTCAAACTGTTTCCAGTCTCCTATGAGATAAGGGGCTCTGCCAGAATTTACATCAATCGTGTCACTAAGCAAGCTTTTCTTTGTGAACAAAGAATGGATGGATTTTCCTTCTGGTGAAAGTTCCTTACCCTTCCTCATAACACACAGTTCTCTAGCCATCTCCATTGAGATTACTGCTCTAGACAATGCTTGCTTTGGCCAGAGGTAGTCTTAAGTGGTAACTGAAAATAGATCTAGGATCTGAAGGCTTATTTAAAAAAAAACTGGCAATAGCTGGTTAAGAAAATAGTGAAAGTAATGAAGACCACATACACATACTAATAACAACACCTCCATTGGGAAAGAATTGTTCAGGAATTTAATATACTGAAAGAATGGTGCTATAAATGACCTTAGGTGTTGAAAAAGAAATTAAATAGTATTATTACCTCATGTTAACATCCAAAAATAATGGTTCAAGTTCAACCTCTAAAACTGTCACAATTTTTATTTATGCATTTTAATTATATTTCAATAAATGCTACTGGTTAAATGTGTTTTATGTGTGTATATATAGCATATTATAATTGTTACAATATTGATTTTACTTTATTTTACCTTCAATGGGATATTATTTGTTTACTTCCTGAACCAGGTACATCATTCCATGTAACCACATCCATGGTGCATGGCCTCAACCAATGAACCTTGAAAACTAACTCAGAAAGCAAAAGGTTAAGTCCTGCTAAAACCTAACCAGCTTTGTTATCTATTTATAAAGCCTCTGCTCAACAATAAAACTTTAAGAAAATAACAGGTAATATTATGAAACAAAGTTGCCACCAGATTTTGCATTTTGGGGGAGGTCAGGGTAGCTCAACAGATTGAGTGCTTGCCTTGTGGCCGTGGGGTAGGGATCAGCCAGGCCTGTGCAGGTCCACATGCTGAACTGCGGTACAACTGGTGACCACCAGGAGAGCGGCAGGGGTCTCGCTTCCCGTAAGGGAGCCAGCTGGGCTCCACCCAACACAGCCCCGCATCCACCTATGTGGATTAAAACTGTCAAAAAAAACTATTGATGTACAAGCTATGGAGACTGCTCTGGGCCCTCCCCTCTTCTCTTTCTCTCAATATCTCTCTCTTACTCTCTCTCTCTCTCTCTCTCTCTCTCTCTCTGTCACCTTCTCTCAAACAATGAAATAAATCTTTAAAATTTTTTCTTCATTTTTATCATATGCAACATTATCATCCAGAAACAGCACAATACCTGCACCTTCTATAATAATATCAAATCTGTATTATCTTAATATATGTGAAAAATCATAACCCAGAAGAAAATGTCCTTAATACTTTTTGAAGTATTTTTATTGTATAGGCAGAATACATGATATATTTATAACTCCTGTTCCAAAATAGATTTGACACTGCAATCTACTAATATATTTTATAAAGAGATTAAAAGTGATAGTTGAAACAAAATAAATCAGTGTAAAATATCCAATTAACATCTTATTCCCAAAGCAATACAGCTCATTGTCTTTTCAATTTATACTATGCTATACTTAAATACTATATATAGTTACTAACTTTTTAGAGATTACTGGTTCATTTATTCATTCCCAAATAATTTCTGAACAACAGCTATGTACCTATAACTGTTACATGCTGTTTCTCAACCATTAAATGATATTATTCAGTTGCAAGTTTTGTCAAGATTTCTGTATCAAATGGTGTAAAAACATACAAGTGCTTCTGAAAATTTTCTCCTACTTGTTTCAAAATGTGCTTCTTTACCAATGTTTATAAGAACAAATTTTTAAGGTTTGTTTAATTGTTAATATACAAATCCCGCTCTCAAAATTTCACAACCAAATATTTTACATCGTTATTGCACACACCTACCATTACTTAAAAAAGAAAAATAAAGGTAGCATACTCAATAAAAAAAAATTATGTGTCAAAATGTTATTTTATCCATCTTCATAAAAGATATTACAAATAAAAAAATTAAGTAATTTCTGCAGTTCTGAACAATGACACCAAAGAGAGATTATAACTACCTTTCCAACTCAGATCTAAGAATGAAACCCACATTTATGGGTAGCCTCAAATATTAGCTGAAAATTAACTATCCTATACAAGTGCAACTTAAAGAAGTTAAATTTAATTAAAAATTCACAGGTTGAATTGTCAAAAGACTTGGGATTTACCCAAGTCTATCACTAACTGACAGTCTTTGAAAAATTATTTAGCCGTTCAAGATTGGTTTCTAACCCTAGGAACTAGCCCACATGACCTCTAAGATCCCTTCAGCTTTCATATTCTATAATTCCAATTCTATGGCATGTTTAGCAATTGAAGGTAGACCCTGTATCCATTTACTAAGCAGAAGAAACCCTCCAATCTTCTGATTGGGGTCCATGTGTTCTCATGCTAGGTTAAATGGCAATAGCATGTCGAAATAAGAATCAGGACACAATGACTTGTCATCTTTTGTGAACCACATTCTTATCCAAATTGCTCAGCAACAAGGCTTAGAGTGAAAACATTTTGATGCAATAATGACAATGCAGTTCACCAAACAAGGCCAAGCTCAGTAGTTTCCAGGAAACCAAAATGGGAAAGAATGCGGTAAGAAATAGTAGAGACTTCAAATGATGCAAAATATGAATGAAGTTCCAGCTGAGAATCAAAAAGAGACACAATAAAGACCTAAAAAGTATGGTCAATGCATTTAGAATGATTGGAACCATGGAAAGCTTTTCCTAACAACGCTAACAAAACATCTTTGAGAATATTTTGTCACTAAAGGAGTCAATAAAATGACATCCGATTGATGATTCTTTTTTGGAAAATGCAAAAACTAAAATTGAATTCTTTTGATTTGTGAAAAAACTATTATGTAACTTCATTTAAAGATGTTCTTAATTTAAAGGAAAATTCCCTTAGTTTTATCACAATGGAACACTCAATATCACAAAAAATTAGACCAAACATGAATTATTGTTACTATTTAACTTACTCAAAAAGTCCATCATTATATTAAATGATTAAAAGTATATAAATAAAATAATTTACTAGACAGTGGAAAATGATGTTGTTATTAACTCACATTTCCCTTCAGATGTCTGTGTGTGTGTGTGTGTGTGTGTGTATATATATATATATGCACATATATATTTCATAGTTATAGTTGACACTTAAAATCTATCCAGAATTTTATTTTTATATTTTATATCACCCATTTCCAACTAAAAGTTCTTTACTGACAAATTCATATTATTATTTTTATTACACTACCATAGTAGTGAGTGAGATAAGATTGTAGAAATTGCTTTGGCACTCTACTTGAGAACATTTAAATTGTTTCTTGTTTGGTTTGGTTTGGTTTTCCTTGCATGTTATTTCTTTGAAAATATTCCTAAAAGTGGAATATTATAGGTCCACATGTTACAGCTATAGCTATAACATTATATTTTGATAACAACTGACAAACTATTTTCAAGGGGAAAAATAGCCAATTTAAAAAGCTACTGATGGGGGGAAGCCAGGCAGGCTCAGTGGGTTAAGCGCTCGCTCACTTTGCAGCGCCGGGGACCAAGGATCGATTCCCAGCCCCAGCCCATGGGGACCCATGTGCTGAACTGGGGTATGGCCCCAGCACAGTTCTTACCGGGGCCCATGTAGGAGGCCCCCAGCCTTGTTTCTGCCCTGTGCAGCCCCGCACCCACCTGTGGAATGAAACTATATCAAAAAGGTGCAACAATGGAAACTGCTGTGGGGCCGCCCCCTCCCTCTCTCTCTGTCAAAAAAATAAATAAAAATAAAAATAAATTTTATAAAAAAGCTACTGAAATAGTGCTCTCTCCACCTCTACACCACTCCCACTAACATAAATAATACCATATTTGTCGTTATTTTTGCTGGTCTGATAAGAGTACATAGTGGGTGGAGATGATCTGAATATGAATTTTAATCACTAGTAAGGCAGATTATTCATTGTGATGACTCACACTTTTTTCTAAATACATAATGACCATTTATTGAGAGACAATAAGTAGTGATCTTTTGTGTACATCAATGCTTTCCACATTTTTAAACACACACACACATCTTTTCTTCGCTCAGTGCCATCAACAATCCTTCATATGACCTGGTCTGGGCTCTCCTCATCCCTGTCATTCTACTATCTAAATATGATCCATAGTGCTTACCTCTCCCTTCATGTGCATCACAGCAGCTCCATTGCATTGCTGACTCATGCTGAGCAAATCCTAAAGATTTGTTTCCACATGCTACTTCCAGCAGCCATAGCTCACCTTTCTTTTACATATACAGCTGATGTTCATTCAGGACCCCGAATCCCATATTACCTCTGTGTGACCCAACCTCCTTTCATCATGTCTACTTCCCCTAGCTCCAACAGCCAAATACCACCACTACCACATTCAGACATCGAATCCCTCTTCCTCAACCAATCCTGACCAAGACAAGTATGCGTCTGCAATCTCAGCCACCATCTGAAACACAGAATGAAGTCACTGTTCCAGCTTTCACTGACAAATCAATGGAATCCATGAGGCTCCAGGAGTACCCCACCAGGGCTCTTACATTGCCCATTAGTTCACTCTTTCCCTCTTTCATCCCTAAGACTGAATATAGACTTGAGCCTTACATCACCAATTCAATGGCCACAGATTAGTTCTTTTACCCAAATCAGGGCTTAAAACAATGTTCCATTGCAACAGGGAGAATAAGACAAAACTGCAAAATTAGCCATTCCCAAAAGCTATCATTCAGAAATCATATTCTTTGGTCTATAGGTGGCAGGCTAACTTTTGTGAATAAAAGACAATCTCACGTTCTGCTAAAAAAGAAAAAAGTGTTACTTCCAAAAGTAACTTTCCACAGATGTTCTTAATTACTTTTTTTGTTACAATTAATATTCAATATTATTTTATATCACTTTCAGGTATACAGCATAGTGTTTAGACATTTATATAAATTAGGTAGCTTTTCCTTGATTAATCTAGTACCCACCTGGCACTACACATAGCTGTTGGCAACATTACTGACTATATTCTCTATGCTGTACTATACATCCCCATGACTATTTTGTACACCTAACTCCCCAACTCCCCTTCCCTCTGGCAACCATCAGTTTGTTCTCTGTATCTATGAGTGTTTCTATTTTGCTTGTTCATTTATTTTGTTCTTTAGAAAATTTAGGGAAGCTGGGATGGCTCAGCGGGTTAAGCACTTGCTTTGCAGCCCTGGAGCCCGAGGATCGAATCCCGGCTCCGGCCCATGCGGACCCATATGCAGAACGGGGGTGTGCCCCCAGTTCAGTTCTTGCTGGGGTCTATGTGGGAGGCTCCTGGCCCAGGTCCTGCCCTGTGCAGCCTCATGCACACCTGTGGAGTGAAACTATATGGAAAACTAACACTGTCAACCATGGAGATTGCTCTGCCCCCTCCCCCCTCTCGGTCTCTCTCTCGGTCTCTGTTAAAAAACAATAAATAAATAAATAAATAGATAAATAAATAAATAAATCTTAAAAGATTTAAACCAATTAATTAATACTAAATATTTAGGAAGCACACAAACTGAGCTTTAGATACTGTGAATAACTTCTCTCACCAAAAATAAGTATGCGGAGAATCACACACAAAAGGACAAAATCATCTAGCCCTCTCCCTTGATTTTGAAGTAACGAAACCAAGCCTTTAAGTGGCTAACTGACTTATTCAAGGTAACAGAGCTATTGACAACACTGAAAAAAAGGCTCAGACCTCCAGATTCCCCATATACAAAGTACCTAGAGGTTTGCAAGTCTCAATGGGCTTTACAGAGTTTGAGACAGACACACAGTATCTTCCCTCAAAATTATGCACACGGTACACAATATGATTCAGAAGATATTATGAAATGCTAAGCAATTAAAGCATAAAAACAATACAAATCAACAGTCATTTGTCTTTTTCAACCAGATACAAGTTTCTGAAAGTATTGACTATAAAACCGAAAACTATGAAATTATTATTTATATGAAAAATTCCAAAAATTTTATCTATCAATATGACTGGTTATAACAAACTTATCACACTTTAATTATCTAAAAACAATATTTGGATGCCAGGATAACTCAACAGTTGAGCACTTGCCTCGCAATTGTGAGGTCTGGGGTTCAATTCCCAGCCCTGGCACGTGCAAACCTCATATGTTGAACTGTGGCACAACTGATAACCACGAGGATGGCTCAGTGGTGAAGGTTATCACCTCCCATGTGGGAGATCCCAAGTTTAGTTCCCACCCTGTTCAACTCCACATTTACCTGTGTGATATAAAACCATGTCACAACTAATGATATTCAACTATGGAGACTGCTCTGGGCTCTCTCCCTGCCCCGCCCCCTCCCCCCAACACACATACACACACACTCACACACACACACACCTTCTCTCAAACAAATAAATCTTTGAAAATATATTAATCATGAAAATTACCAGAAAGGCAGTATAGCACAGTTGTTAAAAGCTAACTATTCGAATCCTATCTCTTCCACTTACTAGCTATATAACCTTGAGGAAGTTAAGCTCTCCCTGCCTCCATTTCCTCATCTGTTATATAAAATAAGAATAGTAGTGTTTACCTCTTTCAGTGGTTGTGAAGATAAGTTAATAAATTATAAAATAACTAGAACAGTGCTCAGCACATAGTAGGTATACAATAATTGCTCTTCTCTACTTAAATATTATTCTTTTCCACTTAGATAACAACCAACTCGATATTTATCATACCTCATTACACTTAGCAAACCATCATATAACACAGGAATAAAATATAAATTTCTTAAAGGACTCAGGCTTTGAGTCAAAAATTAAATGATACAGACATGGTAGAAAAGAACAGATACACGTCCAAGCATATAATAAATGATTAGAAATCAGGAAAATTGAATTATGGAGAATGATAGGCTTTGCCTGACTTGGATTGGCAGGCATGCAGTAAGAAGTGTCAACAGTTTTCAAAATCAGTTAAACCACAAACATTTCACTTGCCATATTAAGTTTGAAGTGCCCTATGACTGCCACCACACCTGTTAACCTAAGTCCCTATTCACTTCCTAACCATTCTCACTTCTTCACCATTCAGTAGACTCAAGGAGAAAAATATTCCCTCAGAAAATAAAAATAGAGGTCTCCCTAAAATACAAGGACTGTCCAGAAAGTATCCATCCATTAATATGGAAAACAGAGGCCTTTATAGCTAGATTTTTTTTCTGGGCAGCCCTCATGTAACTCTCATGAAATTTCCCATAAAAAATAAGTAAAAATTAATTATAAGGAGAAGCACAATGCATTTATTCCCTTTAGAGCTGTTGCCCAACTCTTCTAGGCCACCTAGCTACTCTTCAGGCTTCTGGTCAGTGCGGCTATCCGTGGCTGGCCAATGCTAAGGCAGTTCAGCCAGATGTGATCGTGAGGAGTGAAGAATGGCAGTCGGCGTTGGGGCACACTCTTGGAGAGCTCTGAGGAGATCCGCTGAAGCAAAATCTTTTACCTGGTGTTACTCCCACAGAGCAGCATATAAAATGGAATAATGAGAGACGAGAGTGGGTGACAAGGTTATGAGTGGCTAGACAGGAGGTAACGGTGCTGATGAGAAAGGGCGATGCAAGTCAGGACAAAAAAGAGATTTTTCAAAGAGTTCCAAGGAACTGTGGTAAGATATGGCAACAAAGTTAGCATACAAGTTAAAACTTAACGAAGCAGGAAGGTCACCCAAGACAATGGGATATATCACAGTAAGAGACAGAAAGAATGTAGGGTAGACTCATAAGTTCAGCCTTATCACGTTTAATTTTAGGTAAAAGCCAACTATCCAGTTGGAAACATGCTCTCCACAGCTGGAAAATCCTAATATTAGCATTTCTAATAGGTTCAGAATATCAAATGGCTCACAATATAAAGGGTGTCCCAAAATTCACGCAAGATTTGAATTTTGCATCATTTGTGCGGTAAAGTGTTGTCACGAAAAAAAAAGACAGCGTGACAGCTGACAGTTCAGGGTTATTAAAAATGGAGCGCTACATGAAAGAACAATGCATTTTCATTGTTGAGCAATGAAAATTTACAATTTTTAATTATAAGCCTGTGTTTTCTATCAAAATTACTCCTTGCGTGAATTTTGGGACATGCTTTTAGTTAAGAGCTTTCTCTCTTCAGCAATGATACATCTTTAAATGGCAAGCAATTAAAACATGAAGAAGGACAAATAAGCATTTAGACTATATTAAAATTAGTGAGAAATAATACACTAGGAATTATGAACAAAAAGTGGGAGTATGTAAGTAATAAGTTCAATATATAAAGATGATTTTATGGAGAACAATGACCAAATTTTTCCACAAAGAAAAAGCCTTTATGTCACTGTCAGACACAGAACATCAGACATATGGTTCATTATACTTCAGATAGTATTTCACAGATTTATTACGCCATGTAAATTAAGTATACTATTTTAAGTTCCACAATCATATTTTTAGCTTTTATTCAAATTTTTTACTGACAAATTCCCATGTAAGTTCTCTTGACAGATTTAACACATGAAAACAGTCATAAAAAAGTCAAAGAAAACTGAAATATTTTTTAATACAATCATGGTGACTCATGGTTACAATTAAACTTTAAATAAAAAAAGATTTACCATGTTTTCCTTCATCTTTCTCAGCTTTTCATCTATCTCTCTCAGGCGATTTTGCTGATGCCGTTCCTCTTTGGTGTCTCGAAGTACCTTTTCTCCTGGAGTTATTTCCGTATTTCTATCATCACCATTAAGGTCAGGTTCCTAATTAAAAATAAAAAATGCATGCACAGGATGAAAATGTACCGTCACCCACCACTCAAAAGAAACTGAATCTTGAAGGTTGGCTTTGCTCCTCAAAAAAGCCTCTTCCCTTAAAGATGATATTTATAAATCTCTAAACTCTTCCCATGTGAGAAGGGAAGGGTCCAACTGAACATAAAACAAAGAGGGAAATAAATGCAATTATAAAGAATGCAGAAAGTTAGGGTGAAAAGTGGCCTGGGTCCTAGTATCTGGTTCTGTATTTATCAGCTTGGAATCTTGGACAAATTGCAATTTCTCTGGCCTTTAAGTTCATCATATATAAATAATAATTTTAAAAGCCCTTCCCAACCATGTTATGAGAGGGGGCTGTATAATAGTGAAAAGAGAACTGGACTTGGCAAAGTCATGAGTTTTGAATCCTAGATCTCCCTGGTTCCTAAGATGGCCTTAGGGAAATTAACTTCTCTGAGCTTCAGTTTCATCTTCTGCAAAATGATGATCATGATCATGATGATGTCATAACACGATCTAGCCTAGAAACCATCGCAGTACATAGTAAGCACGCAACACATCTTAGTGCCTAGCAAATGTGAGCTGAATATGTCCTTTAAAAAGAACAAGCGTTATATAATGAAAGTATTTTATTATCATCAGCAATAGTTGAGTTCACAGAACCCTGTTCGGCCAAAGTTAATATTATTTCTAGGTGATATAAATGAGTATTTCTTGACAGTAGGTCAGTCCAATATCTATAACTAAACTTCCTATCCTTTCTTCCACAGATCTCCTACTTTGTATTGCCATGTAGGTGACTGGCATAGATGACATTTTTGAAGTTCGCCCAAGGCAGAATCCTCCCACATGCTCATTCCTTACATTCATTTATTCATTAAAAATAGTCAGCATTTACTTTCTAACATCTCTTTAATCAAAGCTCTTCTCTCTTTCTCCCGGCCTCATCCTCACTCATTTGAACCAGTAGTTTTCGTGCTCCAATCAATGTGCTGCAGACTCACCTACAGAGCCAGTGGAAACATTCAAAGGCCGAACATTCGATAGAACTACTGACTTGAGCTATTACTTCAGCCTCTTAACAGGGCTTGGAGCCACCCATCTCCCCATTAATTCCATGCTTTGCAGAGAAGCTACAGAGCAAAGTGCAAAGTCCTCACTGCTTTGTGGCCTCTGCACTGCCTAACTTTTCAGTATCAGCTCCCATTGCTTGCATCTCAGATCCAAAGCCTCAGCAATATTCACTATAGCTAGTTCTCTACCACTCCGTGCCTTCTCCCTCCAACTTGTCATGGAGATTCCCACTGGTTTTAAGCCCAACACATACACATTTCCACTATAAAATATTCCCTGATATACCCAGGAAGGGCAATTATTCTATCAACAACCCTTATTGGCTCCTTTAAATCTATAAATAGTTCCTTCATTTACTTACCTCAAAATCCAAATTGGGTGTTTCTTCTGTTTCTTACCCAGAATTCTAACTGGTATTGTATGTATGTATGTATAGAGAAGTAGACTGGAAGGAAATTTAACTTGATACTAAAAATCTTAAGTATTTCATCTTCCTTTTCTTAAATGTTTTTCCATTTTCTTAATTTTTCTATAATAAACATGTATTAATTTCATAAGCAGAAAAGGTCAACTTTTTATTTTTAAGAAAACAAAAAGATGATTATTCTACCAAGGCTAGTTTTATTCTGCTCTGACAATGTGACTCTCTGTACCCAAAAATTATTGGCCCATGGGTTAGATTTTAGACCCCGTTCTACTGTTATAACCAGCTGTGTACTTTTGAGCAAGTCATTTTATCTTTCTGGACCTCAATTTCTTCTGACAATGTTTCTTCAAATCCTAATATAATATATTGGAGTCTGCATTCACTAGATTTAGACCTAAGGATATGTAACATCTTTCCTTAGTCATATACTTCAAATATTTGAAGGATAGCATGTGATGAAAGCAGAGGCTACGAGGAAGCAAGGAAAGTAGTCATTGATTCTGGTAAAAATTCTCCAGTGGCATGTTCAAGAAGCTCTGTGGTGCCAGAAGAGACTCTACTGGCACATCAACATGCCAACCAGGATTGTCTGTTTTCATGATCATCACAAGATAAACTTGATTTCCTATGATAAAAATGAGCAGACTCTCTGACCATCCGTATTGTTTCTATGTTTCGGAGCCATACAAGAATGTTTTCATTTAGTAAAAGTAAAATTCAGTTCAGTAAAAGCTCTTGTGATATGAACAGATATTTGTTGATTTGACTAATTGATTGCTGGGGGTTCTAAGTTCATCCATAGAAAAATGTCCGTGGTGTTGACTGAGCCAACAGGGGTCTTTGAAGTAAAGTAAACTCATTTCCAAAAGCCAAATACAGAGGAAATTACTCGTGTATTCATAAGTTATCTGATATGCAAATGAGAAACAAGTTACGGGCAAGAAAATTACAGACCTGCCTAAATAAGGCCAGCTTGCCCTGTGTTTTGAAGCTAACACTATACTTTTCCAAAGACTACTGATATTTCCTATTATCAGATTCATCATTTGTCTGGCAGTACTAAAAGTAGGAAAAAAATCTTTCAGCCAGATTGTTTTTATAATCTTGGAATATTGCCATGAAATGAAAAAAAATAAACCTGACTACAAAGAAGGCTTAACATAGACAAATAAATAAATATAAACTACAACGTAATCTGTAAAACAAGTGGTAAAAATTCCCCAGATTTAATTAGGACCGTTTGATAGGTTAACATTAGAAGCAAGAACCTCTGAAGTAACTTCCTGTTTATTCCTCAGTCCAGATTTCCATACTATTAAGAGTGGGAGACGTCTACAGTTTTTGGAAATGAATAGATTGTAAATAAAATTTCTGTGCTTGTGACTAGCATACATTTAAAAAATCCTAGATTCCTAAACTCAACCTTTATATTAAGCAATTTGAAGTCAACTGGACTGCATGGCCATTATTAGAACTTTGCAAATCCCTAGACTCAACAATAAAACATCTTCCAGGATTACATGTCAAACAGCATTTTATATTTCCTCTATTTTAGCTAATGTTGAAACTGGAAGAAGTAAAAAGCAAATAATTGTTGCTGTCAGTAACAGTATGCTCTTGGCAAGAAAAGAGATAAATAAAACTACAATTTTCCCCAATCAAATGTTTGTTGATATTTTTTACTGGCCTTACCAAACTGTGCACAACTGAATCAAAATGCTAAGAACAAGAAAATAAATTAAATTAAGGAGGACCTTTATATTCAATTAAACTACTTGGTTTGAGAACAAAGAAATACCTCTTGTCAATGAGAGCCATTTCTAAAAACCCTCTTCCAATCAGAAAAAAATAAAATCTAACCATTAACTGAAATTCTAGATTTAGTAAGACTGATTGCATGAGAGGTGAATAAATTACACTTCTTTGCAAGAGCCAAACTGAATAATATCTATTACTGAATCCAGTTGCTAAGTATCTAAGAAACTAAACGCTTACATAACTCCTGTATCTTAGATATTTCTGGAGAAAGATGGAATCTAATACAGCTACAAATAAAGAAATACAGTACTAAATTATGGAACTTCACTCATTTTTATGGTGGGGTTTACAATATACGGAAGGAACTAACTGATTTGGTGGAGGGTTAGGAGATGGATAAAGAAAGGTATGCACAGTAAAACCACAGATCTTAAGAAAAAAAAAATGCTTCAATTAGCTCTCTTCTGCTAAGATGAAATGAAAATAAAAAGCAGATGTAAAATCTGTAAACACATATTATTCATATTACGACAACAGCGGTAATATGCCATTCTTTCTTCTGAATGTGACCAGATGCTTTGTTTTACACTAAGGAGATGAGATACATAAAAGCCAAATGCTGCTTTTAAAACATTACCCTAAAGTTACGAGCCAGACCAGGGCATCCATATGAGAACATCATAAACAGCAAGCTCATAAGAAAAGGGTTTCCTCTCTACCTTTTCCACAACAACAAATACTTGCTTAATCTGAATCCCATTTCTCAAATTATTCTGACTCAGGTATGGCTGTCATCCTAGGCTTATGTGCCTACCAATTTAGCGCCTTAGAGTTGCCACAGACAGGTTAGTCAGAAAGTCTGCATGTTTCAACCTGTTTGGGAAACTGTTTTCTTCAAACCAAATTTTCAAAATCTCCTTAGGAATTTTTTAAGTATCATGGCTTCGTCAAACAATATTTTCTTTCTCTGTTCTGCCAGCACATACAAGTAGTTTCTGTACTTCATAAGATCAGTTCTCTTATTGCGGTAGTTTTTGTTTCATTGTATGGTCACTCCATAACTTGTTCTGTATTTGCATTCTACCCTCCAGTATCCTACAAGCCGCTTTAAGGTCAGAAATAAAACCACATACTAAGCTGGATACATCACATCAACCACCACAGCATATCCTGTGAAATAAGCAGGTAGTCAATCCTGTTCTGATGGCCTATGCAGGAACTGGACAAGTAACATAAATTCATGCAGTAAGCCTCAAAGCTGCCAATGCAATAGGAAGGAGTGAACAGTGTAGCAAACTAGAGAATTTGTGCTCCATGTAAAGTAGAAGTGGCTGCTTAGCTCAGTCCTGTAGTTCAGAGGTCCCCAACCTTTTTGGCACCAGAAACTGGTTCTGTGGAAGACAATTTTTCCACAGACTGAGATGGGGACAAGGTGGCTTTGGGATGATTCAAGCACCAGATTCAGCTTAACTATCATTTACTACTCACTTACAGGGTTTTGATTTGAGTCTGCAAGCAGTTGATTTATTATGGTATCTGTGCTGTCAAACCTCTCTGCTAATGTCAATCAGTATTTGCAGCCACTCCCCAGAGCCAAGGTCACCGCCTCAGCTCTACCTCTGATCATCAAGCATTAGATTCTCAGAAGAAGTGCACAACCTAGGTCCCTCACATGCACAGTTCACAATAGGGTTCACGTTCCTATGAGAATCTAATGCCGCCACTGATCTGACAGGAGGCGGACTTCAGACAGTAATGTGAGCAATGGAGAGTGAGTGGCTGTCAATACAGATAAAGCTTTGCTTGTTTGCTTGCCTGCTGCTCACCTCCTGCTGGGCAGCCCAGTTCCTAACAGGCCATGAACCAATACTGGAGTCCGTGGTATAATTGGCCAAGCAAAGTTTCAGGCCTAATGTTGCCAGATTTTCTAATTTTTCTAAAGAAACTAGAAATTTGAATTTTTAAATCAGTTCACCCAACATCTAAATGTTGACTATGTGTTTAAAAAACAAATGGATGCTGGGATAGCTCAGCAGTTGAGCACTTACAATCACGAGGTCCAGGGTTTGATTACAGGCCCCAGCCCGTGCAAATACATGCTGAACTGAGGTGCAACTGGTAACCCCCGGGATGGCGCTGAGGGTTCTCGCCTCCCATGCAGAAGGCCCCCATTTCAGTTACCGCCCTGCACGGCCCCACATCTATTTGTGCTTAATGAAACCATGTCACAACTAATGATGGACAATTATGGAGATTGCTCTGGACCTTCCCCCTTCTCTCTCTCTCTCTATCTCTCCCCCCCCCCTCCTTCTCTCAAAACAATAAAACAAATCTTTTTAAAAAAAGATCAGAAACCCTATGTGGGCTAAAGGAAACCCATCAGTGAGCCAAATTTGCCCTGCAGGCCACCAGTTTTCAACTTTCTGATATATAAAGGTGGTCTTCTCCTGGGCCTCAGACCCCCTCAGCCTCATTCACTAGTTCCTCTTCCTCCTCCTGTGCCTTACTCATGGAAATGGACTTTCCTGGTATTCCTTCTGGATGCACTTTCTCTCTGTCCTCCGAATCACCACAACACTTTATAGCCTTCTATTGTGCTACCCTGTACCACAGTTATCTATCTATAATCTGTTCCTCCCATAAGGAAATAAATTCCTTAAGACTAGTATTATTATTTCATTGGTTTAATTCTGTTTCAGACACAGTGCTAAGCACTAGATAGATAGATAGATAGATAGATAGATAGATAGATAGATAGATAGATAGATAGATAGATAGATAGATATAGATATAGATAGATATTCTCACCTATCCTTTAAAAGAACCCTAAAGAATAAGATTATTATTCTTACTACTTTATAGATGAGGAAAAGGGGGTCTTGGAGTGTTCCTAGTTAATGCCCACATCCTCAGAACTAGTAAGTGGAAGGACCAGAACTTGAAGCAAGGCTTTAGACTCCACAGTTCTATGTTTGCCTGGATTACCTTTAAGCCCTGTAATGCTTTAGATACAATACATCCTTGACTATTATCTGATGAATTGACTGTCAAAAACAGACTTTTTTTTTTTAATATTATTATATTTTATTGTTAAATTTAATGGGGTGACATTGGTTGATAACAATCAGACAGTTTCCCAATGGACAACTCCACATCACATCACCCATGCATCGCATTATGTGCCCAGCTAAAATGTGTAATTCTTGACACCTCAGTCACGCAATTTGTAACAATTGCTTGCCTACCATTTCCAAATGCTGTGTTGGAAGAAGGTTCAATGTCAACCCTTTGTAAGACAGAATCAACTCACATCAAAT